>DWUN01000192.1:0-27838 GCA_018249975.1 Passova gellias
AAACACGTTTAAAGGTTATTCTAAGATTCGTAATGTATAGGTAGCAAAAATGTATGAAATCCTTGAAGGCGTACGTAGTGAGAGATTCGCCGGTTTGAAAGATGAATTATTAATAAAATTGTGCATCCGGTAGTTCATTGACCGCGATACCAAGTTTGTTGGTATGGCAACACCGCCAATGCTTCATTATTACTCATATCAATACATTAACGAAAATTATAATTACATTATGCGAACTTAAACTTTTAAGCGATTATATTTGATAAAACGTAATTGGTAACAAATTTGATTACGATTTACTCAATTCTATACAGTAATGTATGTAGATAATAGATATCCGTCAAAAATTGTCTGGTGGAACGGGTATAAGAAAATTATGTTAATCAATCACATCAAGATTATTTAGAAAGCATCGGACATTTGCAAAAGTTTTGGAGTTTATCCCTCAGGTTAATGAATGGGACATTCATTCTGGATAACTATATCGACTGGTTTTCTGTTTATACGCTATGCTGAGCTATTTATTGGAACTTGGCCAAATGGTGCGCGTAGTGTAAATGTTTACCAGTAGCTGTTCGCCAAGAATAAACAATTTTAGGTAGGCGTGGAAGGACGAAAAATATGTAATATAATTACTTGCCGCTTTTTATTGCGAACTTTTAATATTCCCGCCCCAGACGTTTATGAGCAGCACAATGTATAAAATAATAATGCTAGAGTTGATTGAACCCATCAATTGACTCAGGCTATTGTTTATCATTAAAAACAAGCGTCTATTTCGAAATGTAATGTTTAAGATGTAGATAATTAAAGTTACTATAAATATTTCGTCGCTTTTGTAACACTTCTCCACGGTTCTAGGTATAACTGTCGACTGTAATTTTGTAAAAATGTTGAATAATCTATGAGAAACGTGTCTATGGAAGGTTTTGTATAATACGTGGACGTGGAAAATACGTTTACCTACCAGAACAAATTATAGTACATATTATATTTACTATAACAATAATCCAGAAAAACGGAAATATAAAAAAAAATATGTTGCCTTGTCGTTTTAACAATAATAATATGCAAATACAAGTTCAATGAAAAAAAAATTATTTTACAATCAAAAATTTTTTTTTACTATGTAAATAAGTTCATCAATACATAGTCCTTCTTTAAATTTAATCTTACGTGTATAGTAATATATAAAATGTAATATGTAGTTTATATTTACTTTTTATTATTACAACGTGAACAAAACCTGCGCGGGAGCTGATAAATATTTTTCCACTGTGGAGACTTTTTTACGGTGGTTTTAGGGAAACTGTGTTGTATGGTCTCGCAATAAAAAGTGTGGAATGTAGTGCTCGCGCTGAATATGTTTCAATACCAGATAGTAGTATTTACTCAAAATGTGCTGTAACATATTAAGTTTTGGCAAACATTTTTATTTTCTCTTGCGAAACAATTAAATGTTAACATTAAAACATAAGTAATTAAGGTGCTAATGTTATTGTTAGGTTCCACGCTGTATTAAAGGTATAATGAGACTTCGGATCATGCAATTATTGTGTGTCTCAAGTATAGCCAATAGTTAGAGTAAGTGAAAAGGGCACAATGGCGGTACCGCATGACTAATACAGAATTTTGGACAACTAAAAAGAAAGTAAGTAGCGCGATAATAATTAAGAATCCAACTTTATCTCGGCCAGTGATAATGGGAGTGAGGCAAAACATCAATTAACGAATACCAAGACACTTTGCTCACCAGATACGAGTAATGGATGTGTACACTACGACCAATTAACCACTTGTTCGTTCCATAAGGATCGCTCTTTGGGGAGAAAGAAACTTCTCTTTCACAGCGAAACGGTGCAACGTACTTTTATTTAGTTTGCAGTTATTAATTTTTTAGCCGAAGGACTTTATGAAAATTATTTTAAAATCTTCGGTATTCGTCAATATTATTGTTTGTTTGTAAACATTTACTATCTTAGCAAAATGAATTTGTAGCATTTGTAGCATGTAAGAACTTTATTCGATTTTGGTACAGATATCATGAGAATGTTTTGGTTATATTAATATCTAAGACACGGTTAAGTAAACAACATTACTTTAGTCTTGTATTGCCTGTGTTTACGAAAGTTATTTACGAAGCTGAACGTAATAATGTTTAAAAATATATGCAAATACTTAGGAGTCAACGGCTTGAAACCTGCGGACAATGTTAAGGTATACTGGGTGAACTAGCTACGCTATTCGTTTGAAATATGTAACATAAATACGTATATGATAATTTAAATCTAATTATTAAATAATGGTAATTATAATTATAATTATATTTCTTAAATTAGTACGTCGTAAATGGCAACATATGGAGTGAAATAATTCTTTAAAAAAACTAACTGCACCCACATTTGTAGAAATAAACGTCTGTTTTTGTCTATCTTCATAATTATTATATTCGACCTTTGATGGTTTATGGTCGAGTTAAAATATTTAGTTGTTTAATGTGATCATAATTACATTGTAATGGAATAAACACTGATAAGTGATAACCTTCTGTTTGTAATTTTATCTAAGGGCTCTGTGACTCGTGTTTATATTGTCTAGTGGAGTAGATATTTGTTAGATGAATTGTTAGACATTATTTTAACAGCATGTTACGAGTCAAAGATATGACAAAATGGTACAAGTATTTCTGTCGAGGGTTAACTATGTCATACAAATGTAAATGTAGTGATATGTACCTATTAATAATTATTGTCATTAAATTAACATTCAAAAGGGTGATGAAAAATTGATATAGCATACAAAAGCTGATATAAATTTGATATCAGATAAGATTTGATATAGATTTGATAAAAATAAGGTTAATCATACGTACATTCATGTGCCTACGTTAGTAGGTAAGTAGGTAGGGCTAACCCTTAGGTTTAAATAGAATTACGATATCATAAATGTGTAGTTTATTATAAACCAAGCCTAAACCATGAATATATTCCGACGTTTTTGTTTCTTAATTCTGCCTTCAATAACAAAAGTATTCTTTAGTTATTTTAGGAAAATGAAACTACATTAATGTACTCGAAGTAATGTACAGTATGTATGTGTGTTTGTCTATGTATCTGATTCGATGATAGTCTATATAAATATGTATGTGAATAAATTTCTTTTAAATACTGTAACTCTAATCGCTCGTCGCTGTAACATAAGGTTTATTATCCGAAAGCGTTGCGGCAAATCGACGCGGCGCTGCCGGGACATGGCGCTGTGGAAAAAAGTGCTGCCCACGTATTCACAGCGGATGTCTCATTATCTGAACGTGTGTCCTATTGATATGTCACGTCTAACGACATGCTGACATTGTGTTCCAACGTTCTATTATCATATCAGCTGCTCAGGATGCTTTATCCATACAGCGTTTACGTATAATATAATGACTATTGTTCGTTTTGTGTCAAAACGATATCAGACACAATACACCCCTTGATTTCGGGCGTCAACGGTGGATGTGGACTTTTCGGCGTAACGAAAAAGTTTTGAATTTACTTACAATTGTAAAATAATACGTTGAAAATCCCATAATAATAAATTTTTAAATATTAATGCACAACTTCGAGTGTAGGTATATTCAACGTGAACATCACACGATTGTGCCACCCGGCAAACAAATGTTCCGAAACTTTAAAATTAGTTTCGGGTTCATCGAATTGTCGTGTCCTCTCCCCTTCTGCATCGATTTGAATTTTTGTGCAATCGTCTTCCACATCGTTCCATACAATCTAGAATGTTCACTGATGTTTTATAGCGCAGCAATATGAGCAGGGTCACGTGGTTGCGCACGTGAAATGCGATATTACCGGTGCAGTTAGCCGATGTTGATAATTAAACATAATATAATTCTAAATCTATGCAGATCGATAGTAAAAATACATAGAAGTTATGTTCAAGATCATTGTGTTAAATAAACATCATGTTCAATACTCATTTGCAGGCATCGTTCAGATCTTTAAATAGCGGGCGGCTAATACCAATAGAGAATTCCAATTTCCGCAAATATACGGTTGGGATGGGGTGTCTGGGTGAGTGGGAGCCCCTGCAGAGCGGGGTGAGGACTGCGGCGCGGGGGCGGAGGACGAGACCGCGCGAGGGTGGCGCCGCGTCTGCGCGTCGCGTGTCTCAACCCCCGGGGACGCATGTGCGCGCCGCCAACCCCCCGCTCGCTCGCCGTAAACCCCATTCCCTTACCACCCATGAAAAGCTCGATCATTAAGCACTCATTCATCGCATAATATTCTTTTATCGCTATAGCAACGGTCTCCTGCCAATGTCGCGAGGCTGTCTCTACATGGAAAAATCGATTTTATGTAATTATACACGAATACTGACCGTTAGCGGATCGGGCCGCCGGTGAGGTCGCCTCCTTGCTTCGAGCGTTTTCTTTTTCTTTTCCATTGTTTCCTGCAAGCAAAGATATATACTGTAGAGGCTTGACACGGCTGCTAAGTTTACCTTACACGATAGGCGCGCAGAACGTGAGCATCCTCACGTTCCGCGTAGGTAACACTTGACTTTCGTAATACTTTCTTTAGCTCGATAATTTTATATTCGACTATTACAAACCCTTGTTACATTAGGTTCTGGGTATATTATCTATAAGAAATAGAAATAGAGTGCACGTTCATTACAACAGATTACGACAATGTATAAGCCACTTCTGAAATATATATGCACTTCGTAACGTAACGTCTGGCTACATTTCAGCAGCGCTACAAAACTTCACATTATTACATTACATACACAATTACAAATGTGACTTTCATACTCGTTTTGTGTTATTTTGATATCTGATACATTTCCTTTTCGAGAACTGTAAATACATATTTGGACTTTATATAATTTTATGGCAAGTTACAGCGATAACTTTATTCAATAACGAATAATAATATAGATGAATTAAAAATAGCTGACATCATTTTTATCAGGGATTTACAAAAAAAACATCAAGACAAATTCATGTCTGTATATGATAATTACATTAATATTTCGCGTATATACGTAATATATATAAATAAAATTATTATGTGTAGTGTGTAGCGGTTTTTAAACTAGTTACATATCAATCTGAGCCGGAAATATCTGGGCGATAGTAGGAGAGCGGCAGGCGACGAGCGCGGCACATTCCCGGGAGATCCTTTTTGCCACCACGGCGCGCCCGTCCGACCGGTTCCTATAGCGAGCGTTCAACCCGCATCGAGCCGTTCGCAAATTTATACAATCGACTTTCGCTTACATTGCTCCAACAAAATTTCGATATCACAACTGACTAGCCATTCGTATAGTTTTTTACATTCAACGACACGTGTAAAAATCTCATAGTTCAGTCACTCAGTCTCAGATAACTAATGTAGAGTCGTATGATTTAAATTGTATTTAACAAACAGGCAACCGAGTCGCTATCCATCGGCGACGAACAATCCATAAACATGAAATCGCGCGCTGAGATCAGATGAGAACTGAAACGAAATGAGCTCAGTTGGAACTGGAACGCCTAACTTGTAAAACTTTTATTTAGAATGTACAGAAAGAGTCGGTACGTATCTTTACTGAGTGCTAGAATAAAATGTGAATTTAATATTTCTTCATTTATTGTGTTAACGTAACGGTATCATAAATGTACAGCTGCTGTGGTGCGGTCGGTCTCAGGCGCGATATTACATTTACTCATTTACATAGGTAGGCGAACGACAAGAATTCGATACCAGTGGTTGGATTATGCACATTTATTTGTGTTTCTAAAGCTCAGAAATGAAATTTTATAAGGATCAAATTACGATCCTAGCGTGATAGTGGCTTATTGATAAAGTTGTATGGATAGTTGCTCGATTGCATCGAAATGTACTTGCGAGTATTTGTCGTGGAGGCGGTCGCGCCGACCTTGGCAGTGGCGTTGACTTGTGCGGCCTCAAATCGCGACCGTTGCGCCGAGCCATACACTTAACACATGACCAGCATCTAGGGCTACCACTGCTGCTTCATATTCAATAAATTCAACTAAATTTGACCCTTACCGTGCCTCTGAACGTCCGAGTGTACATATTAATGCCTATTCATTTGAAACATCAACATCCGCGCGTTCGTTATCTTATTAATTTCAATTGTTTATGAAATAGAAACAACAGAAATCAGAACCTATCTACGATTAGCAATGAAATAGGCAACGTCCATTACTTTCATTACGCTAAATTTAAAGTTTATATTTTATATATATTTAAAGCTTAGTAACGGACCAGCCCTGATAAAACCATATGTACTTGAAACCTACAATTCCTACATTATGGTGTCTGCAATAAATATCTCACAGAATTTAACACATGCCGCGACCGTTTGGGCTTAGTGCCCAAGTGCATTTAAAAATAGTTACGTTTTTATTAATCACCGCTTCATCAGCGACCAAATATTATATTATGACATAAGCTCTAAGCTTCATTGTTTAATTTAGAATAATATACTATTTGCATGAACGCTATGAATGAACGGTTTTGTAATAATTGTAATAGGACATGGCAATCTCAATACTTACTTATTGGTGGCTAATGATTAAAATTGTAAGACTAAAAGCCAGTAGGTGATGGCTCGTTACTTTTCATGACTAAGGGATACGCCGTTCTTAATTTTCAATACGGTTTGTTACTGTTTCATTATTTGCCGAACAATCGCCATCGAAAGAATAATCGCCCGCAACGCGTAACCAATCATTGTGAAAGTAACGGCAATTATTTCAAAGGCTCCTCAATTTACCATATTCGATTTGTATATCAAATAAAGTTGTGATAGTTTAAAAGGAGTTTAATATTAACACATGAGATTACAAACAGTAAACATGTCTTAAGTCGAGCGTGGCGCTTCGCCATATTGGATTACTACGAGGCCGTACTCAAGCGTATGATATGAAAGGATACCACTAAGGTTAAGCTTTGTAATATCAAGCTCACAAGTCTCAGTTTATGCGAATACCAAATATACTACATTGATAATCAATTTCAGTTAATATAACATTAATTTCAATATATGTGACACCAACGGTTTATTGTTAGTGAATGTTTTGATCAAAGATTGTGTAGATAGAAATATTGTATTTCCAGTAATCCCTGACTCTTTCATTTTATAAGAGGCCTTAGTAATCTGTACGTTCTGCGAACCCGGGCGTTTTTTGCGCGAGTGTACGGTAGCATATGGTCTTGATGTCTGTCGGCGATGTCCATAAAAGCGTTTAGGTTAGGTACGACAACATATACATATATATTACATAGCAACAAATTCGTTTGTTTATTTATTCGAAACTCAAAATGATTGACTAGTAACATATAAATGTTAAAATTATATTAAGTGCTCACTGCACTTTTATTGCTTTTATTTATAGAAAAACATGAATGGTGTAACAGAACCGCCTTAAAATGTGACAAAAACCGTTAGATATAGTATTTGAGATTGGCAGCCATGATAAGCGAGCTTTTACGCTGCGTCGGTATGTCATCGGCCGGATGTGGACGTAGATTCGGTCGAAGTCGGATGTTCCGCCATTTACATGCGCGCCGCGTACCGGCGACAATGCGCAGAAGGGAGTGCCGCCAGAATAATGAAGACGAGGGAAGCCATTTTTTAAGTTCGTTTTATTGTATCAAAATCGATCTAAAACATCGCCACTACATCCTATTGAAGCGATGAGGTACCAACAAATATTTGTAAACGATATTACACAATAGTTATCTATTATCCACTTAAAAACCCGTCATGATGTCAAAACCTGTTTACTATAATATTGTAATGGTAAGGTAGGTACTCGTTAGCCATTATCGTGCTACAAATATAAACCAAACGAAAAGGTATTTATTGACTAATCAGTAGTTTTCCTCATATAATTTATTTACGCGATGAACCGTACAAAACATTATAATTAAACGTCAATGTTGTAGGATTTCATTAATTTCGCGGGAATTGATATATAATAAAGGTAATGATGTATTTGGGGTATACTAGCTATACTATGCAATTTGTTTTAAATGTATAAAAGATATCTACTCATATTAGGTAAATTTACAGAAGACCTGAACGTGATAGCGTTATAAAATATTCCAACATGTCGTACAATTGTCATGCTTATCATCGCTAATGGTCAAAAGTGATCACCGTACATGAGGTTACAAGCGATGCAATCCAATTTGTTAAACTGCCAGGAATGATTAAGAATTGCATGATTATGGGACGTTATCGTCGCGATATGACGTATCTGTATTTCGTTATCGATATCGGTTATGAACAAAGGCGTGCTCAAGTTCCATTGAAATAAGTCAACTAGTATGATGACATAATTTTCGTATACCAACAATCAAAAATCATCAAATGTATACTTAGATAACAGAGCCTTTTATTTAGGACTCGCCTGCAGAAGGAGCCCAATGACTTTTGCCGCATAGCAGCGTTTCTTGCAATATTGCGTTCCTGTTCGAAGGGCGTGGCAGAAGGACACACACCAAACATGATCCGCTCCATATAAGGTCTCCCTCCAACATCGTTACTAACATTATGAAGCTTTAAGCCCGTTTAGTACTTGTGTAACATAAAAAGCGGCGTACATTTCCTTCAAATGAGGGTAAGCTATTTTAATACATTGGCTAATATCCAAATACTTGTGAAAAGAATCTGGAGAAGTTTGGAGGAGTAGCAATTTATAAACTAAACGCCTAATATCGCGTATTGCCAAGCGTCAACGGTCCCGCCGACTGAGTACTGACGGTGTAATTCATGAAAGAAGTAAGAAATCCAATCGCACAAGATAGCGGTTAGGTCATATGTAGGGCGTCGGCGCGGCCGAGATCAGCCTCAAAGCTTGACCGGTTGCCATCTTTGGCAGCGACCGGTTTCGTCAGAACACACATTCTGTGTAACAGTTTTCCAATCCCTACATTATTTGTACTGTCATTAGAACCGACGTCACTGGTGCGATGAATATGTGTAAAATTGGTAATGATATATCTTTTTTCTAGTTAAGTAAAGAATAACGTTTGAGTCAGATAGCGTATCAACATCCTTGCACGTCTCTATTAATCACAGAATGTGTGTGTACGGGCATCCTCCCTCGGTTAGCCGGCTGTGCAGTGCGTGAGTCATAGTCGACATTTGTGCAGGGCGAGCGGGCGACGACTGTGAATCACTGCAGCGCGCCATGCCATACTATTATGCACATATTGATGTCGCAGGTAACAGAATCGCCATTGTATGCTGTATGCCATTGTGCACCCAAACTTTTGAGCTCCTCGTAACCGATTGTTAGCGCCGTATTGTTACTCTATTGGAATATGTAGGCCTATTATTTAGATCGAAACAATAACACGCTTCACCTTTATTGAATGTTTAATTTTGGCAGAATTGAAGCTAGGAATCGTGTGCGCTAATAAATACGATTGATTAATCAATGTTAAAAGATTGATTTGTGCTGTATTGTCGTACATCATTATTTTTTACTAATAAAAGTAATAGCTGAAATAATTTAAACACATTTTGTCATCGAATATACCAAAATATTTCATTCTTCATACACCGCAAACTTAATCATTCCTATTAATGTATTTATTCATATGAGCTATATTCCTCACAAGAAACGCAATTATTTAGACTTCAGAACTATCGGAACGATCCTACTAGCGCCATCTCTTGGCAGTCTGTGGAATTAGATAATATGAACTAGGAAAGTATAGCTAAGATATATTTGCTGATACATACTTTGATTTCTTTCTGTAGTTAAGATTAGTGTTTGTTAATATTACCAATATACATAAAAATGAAAACCACATGTTCAATAATTTTATTTTTCTGAGGTATGAAAACTATATTTTTATAAATATGTAGGCGTCCTTTCGAAATACTATAACTTGTTTTAAATACTTCTGGTAATAAGCTAAATTACATTATTTTCATTATTACAACCTTTATTAATTAATGCATGCAAGTTTATTTTTTAGCGTAGGCAATTTACCCTATTAGACCACAGACTTTCTGTTTTGTATATTATTAATGACTAAAATATAATAGGTAATCCTTTGGTTTTCCTTGTAAGCATATAAATGCAAATGCTAATAATAATGCGGATAATATATGTGCATGGTGTGTCGTGCTATGGCGTTATTATTGAAATTCTAACATTATTGTTTTAATTATTATTTACCCGATTTATTCGGAAGGATAATATTTATATGTGCTATATTTTACGAATTAATTCAGTGGTTTGGAAAAATCCTATACGTTTACCGGTTAATTTTCTAATATCTATTAGTTCGTTCGACATAATTAACCTAAAAATAACATTTCAATTAAAATGTTCATTTTAACTAATATTTTAATTGAATATCACACAGCTAATGTTTTAACCCGTCATCTGAAATTGATTTCTAATACTATTATGTAGCATTCTAATACATCTGATCTTTTTGTACACTTTTTATCTTAACGCTTGTTAAAGAAAAAGTTAACGAGAGTAAGTAACCTTGATGCTTAATGAAACCTGAAACACGCGACTATTTTAGCCGCCTTTGGCTGCGGAAAAATGTTACTGTTTCTAAGCAATATTTTCGCTGCGATTCAAAGACGTTTTAACTGTTCACTAATAACAGTTTTTCTACGTAAATTCCTTTGCCAACAGACAATACGGAACTTCTGTACACTAAGGAATTTAAGATATGGATTGAGTTTGGTAGTTCATGGTTAATGTATGCGCTAGCTGTGATCCAATTTTTGAGTGCAAGTCATTGATAAAATTAAGCTACTCGTAGCCCGATCGGCACTTTGGTGGATAATTGAACTATTGGGTTATGGATTCGATTCCCACCCAGGAAAAATATACAGACTCGTATGATGAGAACTATTGTAAATGTAACTGTAAATGTGTGTCAATTCAATTCAATATTCCATATTCATGTATGACATAACCAGTCCACATACAGCTCAAATTGTAAACGAATATTTTCAGGATGTTGGCATCTGTCGCATGGACTGGGCTTCATACACTCATACACTTCGATATATAAAACTTGCATCACTAGAAGAATTGACCAATATATGACAACATCGCGTAAGAAACTTCACAAATTTCATAAACAGCACGCCAGGCACTTGTGAGTAGAGCCCGTGGATGCGATAAAAAATCAAAATGTTCTTTTAAAATTAGTTTCTGTGCTGCATGTGAAATACCAACCATATTTTTTTAAACGTAAAAATTAATATTATGATTGTTGTAGCATTTGATGTTGTTTTATTAAATGGTAAATTAGGTAGTTAATATTATGGTTACATTCATATTCCGTACTCCGTTTACCTCTATTATTTTAATTTTAGATTTTCGCACTGACCCGTACTATTTGTCCGCAATGGAATATTATTAATATATTATGTACAGTCCATAATTACATCGTTATGTTCATACCGTTTGTAGGAAGTCGCACACACAAACATCTGTTATCAAATTACACTGTGGTACTCGTACATAATGAGAAAAAATAACATGAAGGGTCGTTATTTCGTTCAATTTTCAAATATTATAAACGTTTTTTCGAAACAACAATCCTGATGTGATGGCATCCTAATAGATGGGTTTCTCACTTCGCGGGTTAGAGCTCAAATTCTGGCACGCAGTTATAAATAAATGTACAATTCACAAGCATTTATAAAATTGAATAACTGTAAAGGCGACTTAACCTTCGCGTTTTCTTTTCGACTTTTTTATTGCTCTATTGCTGGACACGGATTTCACCTCTAAGGAAGAGGATTTTAGGCCATAGTCTACCACGCTGGCGTAGTGCGGATTGGCAAATTTCACATCGCTCGGAAAACATTATATATTTTATTACATATATTAGCAGGTTTCCTCACGCCCTTTTCCTTCTGTGTTATAACGAGTGACAATTAAAAATGTATGGTCACAGAGACTGAAATTCATACCATTATACTATCATAACTTACACTGGTACAGAAATACACCAAGGAATTCCCTTAAACGTTCCGTGAGGCGCGTCAAAAGTACCAACGCGCATTTGCCAGGCGGTGCAGACTATGATGTTACCATTCTCATATTGAGCTTAGACTCGTGCCAGTGCAACTATAAGAAAGTCGACGAGGTTGATGAATCCTAGAATAGATAATGTACGGCCGAATTCAGACCAGCACGCGCCGGCTGTGCTAAGCTGCACCTCCTGCTGTGTTGTCGAAACAACGAAAAAACATCAAATTGAACAATAAAAACATTTGGCGTACAAGATTTCATTTTGACATTCATTTTGTATTGTATTTGGTCATAAATAGTATACGATGTGTGAGCCAATATTCCTAACTATTTGAACATTGCCGCTAGAATTAGGATAGGTTGAGGACAATAAAAGAAATTTGAGATAATTTAATTACACACAATCAATCAGCACTAAATGTGTTACACAGCTATTCACGACCAGTATCAACAACGTTTTAAAGTATAACAAAATGTTAACAAAACGTACAAAAAATCCTTATAAATAATTTCATGTCATAGTGGCATACCAGTAAATTGAATGTATAATGTATTAACTTCACTAAAATTTTATTACAGAGTACTTCATCAACCTGAGTGTTCCATGTATATTGAATTAATGAAAGTAATGACCTAATTCGTAAAAATGTCACATCACTAAGTGAATTTCGTAATACAATTACCTAATTGATTGACCAATTTTATAGTCAAGGATAGAATGACGATAATGAATGTGTAAGACATTTAATTACTGGATTAGCACTAAAATTACCATTGTACCTAGTTATAACTATGCTATGAACGATAATGCGTTCATTATTTAATCGTCTTATTTTAAAGCAATACACACTACAACATATATTCAATTAAGTTAATCCTTTTACTCCAAACCTGGTTTACAGAAGACAACATTATGGTTCTTACGAGTGCTTATAGAGGCTAACCTTTGTAACTAAATGTCTAATAGTGGTGGAATGCTCAACACGAGGAAAAACTAAGTAGCAGAAAAAAGGAAAAAATGCATCCAATGAAACAAGATAGCGTTCGATTACTATTTCTGTCCTTTTTTCTCGGGTGTCATTTGTATAATTTAACGTCAACAGCCACTGCCATTATGTAATTGGTAAAAAACATTTGACTCAAAAATGTGACATCTTCCAAATTTAAGTTCATTCTTGCTTGGAATGTGTACATTCATATCAAAAGACCTCAAAAATAGCTTCACGATAGTATTAAAATGTATTTGCCTATAGAATAGAGAAATTGTATAAATCATATAATAAAAGTCGCAGATAATAACAATGATTATACTATTTAGTATAAAGTTTTGTTATAAATGTAACAGGTTCAAACTTTTCTGAAGAATCTTATTTGGTTAGTAGAGATGCTGATGTTTTTTTAATTTTGATTTTGAAAAAAAGCAATCTCGTATATCTCTGACGCTTTGTTTACATTAACTATCTTGTTTCATTCAACAGATTATACTTCAATTCATTTATTTATTCCTTATTGTTGTTAAGAAAGGGTGAACTTATTGCCGCACGGTATTCATGTCAGTCATGATGAACTTTTGAAGTACGTAAGTACTTACCTTTTCTTATTAATAAACTGGTGACTCTTCGCAGAGCCTCTCGGGGTGACTTCTGGAAGAACTTCGGCGTCAAATTGGGCGGCAGGGTGAGGGGCTTGCGGGCGCCGGAGCCGTCCCACGGCGCTGGGTGCTCCGCTGCCAGCTTTGATGACGCCGTTATCCTGTCCAGGTGTTCCGTGGACGCGGGTCTGTTCATTGGACAGTAAAAAATCTGTGTCATAGCATTGCCTTTGACATATAAAACCTCAAGCATTCAAAATTGCATACAGCATTATACATAAGAACTACAGTTTGCAGCGAAATATCAAGTAATGAAACTGGCCATTTAATTATTACATTGTTATTAGACAAATGTAAGTTGAAAATGATTGTTCAACATTTGGGCATAGTTTATTTTTAACTTAGCTTGTTTTAGACTTTATGATTACTATAGCATAACTTTACTGGCCTCGTGGTTGCGTGGTTAGAAACCCTGACTGCAAATCCGAAGCTCGTGGGTTCGATACCTACCCAGGAGAAACATTTTGTGATGAGCACATTTGCTTGCTCTATTGTCGTAATAAAAATATCTATATAAGCATTATATTGGATGTGTAATGTGTATATGTATGATTATCAGCTGTGTGGTTAATGTAATTTATGATAAACGAGCTTTGGATTTAGAATGGCATGTTACCTATGTCGCTGTCGCGGGTACCAGCCGCGCGGCGGGCCGCCCAGCCGCAACAGGTCGGCCCCGGTGCAAACGCCCGCCGCGCCCATCACCGACCCTCGCCCGTACCCTCCTAGCGTGGCGCTGCTTCCTGCATAACAACGTCCTCATATAACAACAACAACACACCATTACTGTAGGTCCCTAACGGGGTAGGCAGAAAGCGCCGAGTGCCAAATTTGTCACATAACAAGTGTTATTAATTATATAAATATCTGGGAAATTAGTTAATTACTGATATAATTTAACGTCACTGTAATCCACCACTCCAGAATCCTGTTAAGGGTAATAAAATAGAAAATATTTTTTAAACTAAGCTACTAATGCTTGTGCACGACTGACAGTTGATAATACATATTATTTTAAGCTAATCTAAGCTTGTTCAGGTGTGTCCGAAAATCCCTACTCATGCAATTTGTTAGTCTTCTACAAACAATATGATCATAAACACTTCTGGTGAAAGACAGTACAGTACTTGGATGTATTCGCCGTCAATATATGCAATTGTATGTAAAAAGTAAACTTCAACAGTGATTGTTTCATATAAATATGTAGTTGTCCTGCTAAAAGCTTTGTATGCTTTTGTATTCTCGTGGGTATACTTTCATTAATGTTTTATTATTGTATTTCATAGTGAAGACGACTCCTGACAACGGCTAGGCTTGACAGGTTGACAAGAGCTGAATTCAATATTTCTAAAACTAGTAGGTAGTAATATTCCTGCCAATGTATTCACTGCATAACGTGACAACATAACCAGGCATTAATTTCCGCGCCCAGCACGAACGATACGTCAGAACTGGCTGTCGTGACAGTTTCATCAAGAATACCACAATTTTGGTGCCACTAGCCATTGTATTGGATCGTACAGTATAAAACCAGCCTCACGCCGCAAAAGATGAGTGATGAAGCGAGATACATTTTAGGTAGCACTAAACTTGAAAAGGACATCATACATAAACTTCGTGATCCATCGTGATCATGATAAACTCCAGATCATATATAAAGAAATTTGACACGTTGGAAGAGCGTTTGTTAAAAGTGTACGAAGAATCGAAGCTCTAACAGTTCCAGAAGCGTCTCAGTGAAATGTAGTTACTACATCAAAAGTCATTCCAACTCTCGATGAAAGACAGAGCTCGTGAAAAGATACTTGTCGAAGCCCTGCTCGGCATGTGGCAGGAACTTCTGCCTCTAATAGTGCGTGGTGTGCTAGTAAATAATGAAACCAAAGACCTAGGTAGTCCCTTTGTCAGCCATTGCAGACAATCCAATACTAGCAGTGACAATGTCTTATTAACTGTCTGATTACCATGGCCTTGACTGCGCGCAATCTTATTTAAGGGATTAAAGGACAATGTGTAAGTTGTGTCATGAATATTGTTACTGTATTCTATTGTTAATACGTAATGTTCCCTATACTACCATTGATAAGTAATAGTTTTCTTCGAACAGACTCCATTATGCAACGAATCTAAATCCTCCGGGTTAGCATGGCGTGGCGACAAAAGCGAAGATGCACGTACGAGCGGGCGTTACTCGGCGGACTAACCGATAGATTGCATCGAGTTGACGGTGTTGTTGCGGGGCGGGCCCGTGGAGTTGCGCGGCGGCGTGCGCGGCACGTCGCAGCCGCGCGCGAATACCGGCGTCTCGGGCAGGCTGGCCGACGTCTGTAGCGGGCCGCGCACGCCGCCGCCGCCCCCCGCCCCGCCGCCCTCGCCCCGCTGCCGCTGCAGCGTTCTGCGCCGTGCACCGTTCGTGCCCATGTCTGAAATTAATATAATCGATACTTCCTTTACTACCTATCTATTATGTCTGATATGTAGCCACACACGCAAACGTGTACCTTAGCTTCTTAAATTCTATATTATACTCTTAACATCCCTATCGTTCCTAAATATTCCGAACCAACCGATTGGTGGTGAAGTGAGTGACCGTAAGTTTGATATCAGGTGCTGACTTTGAACTGTTCTGGTTTCATCGCTCAAGTGTGTAGTCAAAAGTAGCAATGTATCTAGAAATTCAGCTCTAATATGAGACAACCCAAAAATGAATTATGTCAATGGTTTGATGTTTACGGAGGTTTCTGTTATTTATTGAAATACGCTACATATTACCAAAATTTTAAAAATCTGACACAAATTGTACTGTTTTATAAAAGAAGAGACATCTATAATAACGCGCTTTTCTATTCGAGTCGTCTTAACTTTGTCACTATACTTATATATGCTAGCACTATAGCCTTCTAGGAAGATCACGTGCCGAGCGTAATGGACAAAAGGCTCGATTAACAAACGTAAAGAAATAGCGAGTCTTGCTAGATTAAATTGATATACAGACCTGTAGGTAAAGTTCTTCGGTCGGTTGATCCGTTCTTGAACGTGTTGCTTCTTCTATTTTTATTGTAGCTGGTTTCCATGGATCGCGTTTTTAGACTGTTTGTAGTATCGCGGTGCGGCGGTACGGGCGGGACAGGTTCTGATGGCCTAAAATATTACAAGAAAATTGTAGATCTGCAACCTGAGTGAAATATTGCCCAGCAATTTTTAGTAAAAAATAATGGATATAAAATATACTAAAGTTCCAGTAGCAGGTCTGGTGGAAGATATTCGTAGAAAAGTAGCAGTACATATTATGTGTCAACCTCTTTTTTTTTTGCTTATTACGCATATGATAATGCCTTGTTTTTGCTTATTACGCATATGACAATGTCTTGATACACATTTTTTTATTAATAAACAACTAAATAAAAATGTACACAAAACACAATAGTTATGAATGTACCTTCTTCTGGATTCCATAGTGGGGGTGGGTAAAGTGTCAGCTTTTTTGTGATGACGTTTTTCTGTAGGTTGCATTATTTCTGTGTACTCATCTTCAACTTCTTGGACGGGCGACGGCGGGAGAGGTGGGAACTTGGGCGATTCGGGGGTCTGCGGGAGCGGACCCATCTCATGGCCCAAATTAGGCGAGGGCGGCAATTGATTGTGTCTGTACGAATGTTCAAGTATCTGTACGTTCAAAGGGAAATCTCCGCCGCTGGACACTGCAGAGTCGGAGGAAGACGGTTGGCGCATCAAGCAGACGGGCACGTCCTTGGCGCTGGTGGACTTGTGCATGCTGTTGGAGCGGCGGCCCGACGAGCGATCGCGCCGCTCCATGGAGCGCTGGTTTTGGATCTCGTTGTGGCTCGACGACTTCTGAATGTCGTGCCGCTTCTGTTTCTCCCTAGAGCTATAGCGGAAGCTGTTTTCTAATATTTCCTTAGATATTTCATCACAGTATTCATCCTTATGGATATTCCAGTCTTTAGGTATGTATGGGGTAAAATGTTTTTGGTCCCGACCTTGACTTAATATAGCGCTAATATTATTTTCAATTTTCCGGAGAGGCGAGGTGTCTCCGCTCGAGCCAGGCTCCCCGCTTTCCTGGTCTTCCTCCTCTTCGACGGTGGTGATGAGACCTTGACGACTCGCGCTGTTGGTATCGCCTTCGGCTCCGAGAGCGGGCAGCGAAATCACGCGCACCATATTAGGTGGCACGGTGGCCAGTTCGTTCACGGTTTCATTGCATTCTGTTTGTGGAGTTTCCTCGACCTTGCCTTCCTTTATTAACGACTGTATATTATCAAATGTAGAAGAATACTTTTTGAAATCTGTGAATCTATTTTGTGGGGATAGTTTATTTTGTGTAACATTTTTAGTTGTAATAACATTCTTATCACTAGAATTTTTTCTACTTTTAGGACTATGACCGAAATAATCGGGGTTGATGTATCTATCTTGGCCATTATTGAGATCTAGACTTAGTCTCGACTTTGGAGACGTCATTTCCTTACTGAGTCTAGAATTCGGGGTACAGAGATCTATGCTATATCTAGAATTTGGTGTATTAAGTTCTCGACTCAACCTTGAATTCAAGTCTGCACTGTACCGTGACTGAGGCAGACTTAAATCGGAACTTGGTCTAGAATTATAGGAACCGACAGACCCGGAGCCGCTTATAGATATACTGGAGCCGTCTAAAGATTTGTCAGTGCTTCTGTTCAGGCTGTGGCTCTGTATCATGTTGCTCGTGTTATTACAGTTTATCTTATTCGCGTTTTTATTAAAGCTTGGTAACTGTTTACGATTTTTGCCTTTACGTATAACGTATGTGCCAGTAGCAAAATCTTGTGGGCGTCTCAGGTCAGGTTCGGCGTCGGAGCCGGGCGACGCGAGGGGTTCGCATTGAGAAAGGGGAGGAGGCGGGGGCCAGTACTCCTCGCACCAGTCGTCGTCTACTCGTTGAGGTATAGAACTTGTACTAGAATGAGACTGGTCTCCTGATTTTCTTCTCCGTCTTCCTATCACCTGAAATTGAATATGCAAATATTTTTATTTATATAATAGCATATTATTTGCATTTGCTCGCATATGAATCGGAACGAAGCAAAAAAGTGATTTCACAGAGAAAACTCCTATAAAAGGTTTTACCAACATTCCAATCTGCTTTTTCTAAATATGTATTTTTGTTATCTAAATATTTCTCATCTAATTCCTGAATTTTATAATTTTAGTAGTCCATTGTGAAATAGATGACTATTAATAAAAGAACATTGTTAAAGTTGTAGTTTGATTGTATCTACCTTTGTACTTCCTGGAGTCAGTAGTGGATCGTCACCATCGAGAGACACTTCCCAAGCAATGGAATTGCGCTTCGAAGGCGTTGTAACAGTGGGAGGCGGCGGCGGGAATGACTCCTCCAGGGAATCATCCGAGAAGTGATCATCGTCGTTGCTCTTACTTGAACCTCTCCTCTTACAGCTCTCCATTATATCCTCCGAAGATCCTCTACACACTTCTCTATGTCTCTCCATAGAACCGGCGAGAGTCCGGGGAGGTAATTTACCTTTCGGCGACAACATTTCCCCGTCGGACCGGCTATCGCGTTTGACGTTCTTTCTTTCGACACCTCTGTTTGAAGGTGAAATTTTCTGAATGTTATAGGTAGGTGAATGCGATTGTTTGTTATATTGTATATTCGGTCCGGGGTAAATGGTGACCGGGTGTTCATTGTAGGGTTTGTCGCTGAATTCGCTCGAGAAACCCATGAAGGGGAATACGGGTGGTGTTTCGACACTCGGCGACTTTTTTAGGCCAACAGGCGGAGCGCCGTGCCGAGGCGGCAGCCACGCGGACGTCACTTCTTGCTGCGGAGGTCGCGCTCCGTGTTGAAGCGATGAAAATTTATAAGGAGGCACTGGCGGTTGTTGCAGTTGAAAACCGTTAGATTCATTGTCTTTTTCCCATCCAAATGGACGCTGATGTCTCGTTTTAGGCTGAAATACAGAAATAGAACATACTGTAACTTCCCATAGGACTTTTGGCAAAATTCGGCGAAATCATTATTGTTTTACTTAAAATACTGCAAGTGGATGGATACAATGGATGATGTCAATTTGGCTAACGATCAAAGATTTTGTGTACGGCATAAATAAAATTTGTAGTAGCTATTATTTTTAGATACTTACAAATGTGGTTTGCGTGGCAGTTGTAATTCCATTCACGCTAATGATTGAATCTAGTCTTTCCTCAGCTTCTCGATAATCAATAGCAGGTGTGCGTTTCGCTGAATTCGCTGGCGATACTCTGAAAATCGAAACATACCATTTTTGAGAATACATTTTATGAGAAATAAAGATAATAATATGTATACGTTTTCTACACGTAAATGTGGTTTTCGGCTTAATTATCAAATGAAAATTTGGCATAGTAAGAAATCGTCTATATTTACTTAGGTAATAAAGTGGAGATGATTCGCTGAGCCTCTTCGGGAGGCGGCGGCGAGTGCGGCGAAGGTTCCTCGCGTTCCTCCGTCGGTCGGAATCCCAGCGCGAACTTCGCTCTGCAATTCAAAATTACTATTGCTCACAATCCGCTCATAGCTCGGTTTGCTAACCACTATAAGAGATAGTTTGATGCATGACTTAATAAAATAAATAACGCTCATAAAACGTTCAGTCAGAATTACCAAAACGCACATCAATATATAGCATTGAAACGCTGACAGAGAACAAAATGTATCCTTTGTATTGAATGTGTGTGGGAAGGTCGCAGAGACAGGCGTGTTCATGCGCGCTGCCCACTCGTTGTCCTTACTAAAAATACGAGATCAGTGCCCTAGACCTAATAATTTGTAAATGGGATACAAATATTTCAACATTGCCTGACTGGACATTTTTCTTTTAAAATAATTTGCAGTATATGATACCAGTACGAAACAAAATCGCCTTATTTCTCGTCATTGTGACTGATTGTAAGAAAACATACCTAGCTGGAATTTTAGAACACGTTGCTAAAGTTTTTTCAATTTTTCATAGTTGTACTTGTTAACAGAGTTAGGATTTAAAATGTTCTCTGATACATTGGTGGAAAATATTCGGTCAAATCAAAATACATTCCAGAAACATAACTACGGAAGAAGTCCGAGCGATTTCGGTTTCGCAAATATCTTATTTTACGGGTGAATACCGGATGCCTTGAAAGACCCCGAGTAGAGACTTTAGAAAAATTAAGGTGAAGACTATTTCAAAGAAATAAAGATTATAATAATATTATGTACAGTAAATTTCAGAAAACATTCGAAATGGCTTATAGTTTATAGTGAGTGTGATGTTATGCTGAAGATAACTAGACTGGGGTTTGAGCAGTCCCAATTTTTTTTATTTATAGGTAGCTCACCTTCTGCCGTTCATGCTCATGTATCCATCGTCCTCCGAGGTGTGGCCGGCGAGCGGAGAGTCGTCGTCGGTGGCAGGGGTTGCGGGCGTGGCGGGCGTGGCCGGCGTGGCGGGTGCGGGCGCGCGCGCCTCCAGCGACCGCGGCTCGCCTTCGTCGTACTCGCTCAACACCTGGTCCAACAGCTCCAGCGAACGCTGCACGTCGTCGCACCCGCTGCAAAAACAATTTTGTTTTGTGAGATGAATATATTCACTGCCAAAACTTAGAACGGTCGAATATTACTGATTTGAAAGTTGTTACGCGTCAAAGAGTTTTGGACTTAAATTAAAAGTCGATGTATCTTTTCGCCGCTAGCATCACAATGTGTCCTAAAATTCATTATCTAAGCAAATAAAAATACTCTTCTCGAATTGTTGTAACTTCTTTTTAACTTCAACTTTTTTAGAAATACAAATAAGTATACCGTTTTCAAAGTGTACACAGTCATTGGTCAAGAAATGAATTAAATATAGAGACTGGCCAGTAAGTTTACTTTCATTATGCAGGACCAATGAGAACCAAAATTAAGAAATTGTAGTTACCAACTAATAGGAAATACAAATTAATTTAGCTGAAGCACAAACACCCGAGTCGTGGTCGAGTTAATGATAATTCTAAACGCAATACGAGAGGGAACTTTCGAAACAAAATTTGATTTCCTTATTGAATGAATAAACTGGGCAGTAATCTAGAGAATTTTGTGTAATTGAATGATGACTTTCGTTTTCACTTTCCTTTTTACAAATAAGAGAAATATAAGAATTACTACGAACGAACAAATTATCGATGTAGATTTTATTTATTAAGCACCAATATAAGTTTGAGTAGATGTATGTATCGTGTGTCTGACTTGCATTACCAATTAGTGCAATGTTTTGAAAAGATTTACACAACAATAGTATTGTACTTTTAAAGTTCTATGACTACGCGAGTAAATCACACAAATTAATTTGCCTTAAAAACCCATATAGACGTTCCATATTTCTTACTCCACTGAATTATAACGAAATAGGAAAATCAATGGTATGAGAAAATGCTAGATTTGGCGAGGCGTTCGGAACGTGGTTCATTATAAGTATTTTAAAGGAAGTGTGTCCTCATTGGTGCGGAGTGGCTGTAGTGGCAGGCACAAAGCCACCCTTTCGAGAGAAGAGGCCCACGCTTTCACGCCGTCTCTCGATAAGCTCTCACCGCCGCTCTGTGGCGATGTTCTCCATTTTTCCAATACCTACACTTTCATATCTCGCCTATCGCTTCTTTGAATCTATTTCAAAAACGAACGTCAACCGATAAAGCTACTGAGCCAATCTACTGTCCCTGTGTAGAGCCAGCTGAAATGTCACGAACTAATTAAATTGTACTGTAATACTTTTGTATTAAGGAGTGATACTAAATATGAAAATTATGTGAAAATTTCTTGGGCGACTTTGACCGAAACTGGACCCCGTCTGCAACATTGTATAATTTCATGTTTCAACTTACGTAACATCAAATAAATCACATGTAATAATGTATAAATTCTTTTCTATTTGCATTTTTTAAATATTGAACATGATTTTCTCATTCATAATGAATACAGATAAATATAAGTATAAGTCATTTGATTGCGAGCGAATATAACGTATAGGCAATATTTCGATTTAACGAAGTTGCTGCTGGCTGACAGCACCTGTTAATGTACATAGCTGCTTGTTTTATTTGTTTAAGAAAGAATAACGTTATTACATACTCGTATAAGCATAGCACGTAATCTTAATTGGCATTATGTCATCTGCTCATCAAACTTTGTTGTTTGATACTTTTAGATATATGTATGTTTGAATGTCCACATTCACGCTGTATCGAGGTCCACAACACTGGACTTGTTCCTTCTGCGATGCGGTTCGTATCGAGAGGTTCATTAGTGCTCACCTCACTAATGATCTCCGCTCGCGCGCGCCTTTCTCCAAACAATGAATCGGAGACTCTTAAGTCCATAAATTGAACATTGTTTCGATTATCATCATTCGCTATACGATTTTTGAATTGACGATGATGATTGAAGATTGATGATTGAAGTTAAATAATAGCAATATATAACATGTGCATGCATAGCATCCCTATAAATTTACACATGCTCAAGGTTTTTGCAAATTAAATGATATTCGGACTGGAAACGTATAATCTTTATATAAAATTTATTTATGATATTATCATCTAGTACGTAAAGCCAATTGCGGCATAATACGATGCATTCCATTATAAGCAGTCGTTAGAAATTGTTATAGATGTATTAAGCAACCATGTTATTTAGAATTGCCCTTCAATGGCGCGTGATGTAGCGACATTTTTAATAAGCTTTGCGTGCGACTTCAGCGAGCAGCAGCAGGTACGTTATAGCTGCTAGCCTATGAGGCTCCGAGCGAGTATGTATCGCGTATTGCATTGTATCGCCCGGGCTGCCACAAAGCAGAGCACTCAGCATGAGTGCCGCGGCGGGCGCGTGCCTGCCTTTGTTTTATTTCACCCACACTCCTTCGCTTTCGAAACTTTTAAGGGGGATTTCAAATTGCGTTTCTCTTTTTAACCTGAACTCGTACTGATTAGTCATTAAATAGAGCTCGTTGCCGCTATTGTTAGTTTATTAAACGTGTCACTATGTTTAATTGTTCCTTTGCTTACATTAATAGGCGCGTTAGTCTACTTAAAGGATTAACAACACGGCTCATTTATGTAAGTTAATTATATACCTAATTATAAAGTAGCAAAATGTTGCATAATAATGAGGACGTGACATGGCTTGACTGTGTGATCCGTAGGCCTACATCTTGATGCAGTGAGGTAGGCACTGTTTATGCGGAAATGAGTGCAGCGAGGCGGAAGTGTAAAGCGCCCCCCGGCACACCCCCGGGCGTCGACCCCCGAGCGGCGCCGAGCGAGTGTATGTATCGCGCTGCCTTCGCGCACACACCGACGTTGAATAGCGACGTCTTCTTAACACGCAAGTCTTTCAAAGATCAATCAATTGGCAGACAGTCACGACCTTATCTTACTTTACCTCTTCCCAGTACCGGTTCCTCCGGAGCCTAACAGATCAAAACTCGTGGACTTTCTCAACAACGTAAATACAATTCACAGCAAAGCTATCCGAATCCTTAAAAGTTTGTGGGTATAGAATTCAGGTAGTTTTTTTTAAGTGCACGAAACTTTGCCAATTAACCAGTTCAAGTTTAAAGTTGCGTTGTTAGTTCGCTGTCTGGATTAAAGATTGTAGGTTAGTAATATAGAGTTAAAATTTTCTTCGACGTGACTTCAGAACAGTAGTTACTACCAGTTGTTGATTTAAATTTTCATCGTTATTTTGTACTAGACAATATAATTTTTGAAGTTACTTAATTAAATAAAAATAAAGTAATACTAAAGAAAACTATCAAGTTCACTAAAATTTCCTACTGACTGCTTCGACGTTTGTTTCAAAATTGGATCATTGTTTTTTTTTCACCGTCATTAATTTTTTTCTGTGGCTCAGGGTTTTTTACAGATAGCGCGAAGCTAATGGGAGTAAAGTTTACTTTTACTCTCAGCGAAAGTGTGTTGCCGTAAAATAAGTTAACGTAAAACTCTTTGCCATTAATTTTACACGCGTGAATACGGCTCAGAGTAAAATAACTTTGGTAATAATACTTTTCGTCTTCCGGCAGTTGTATTGACCGTGGAAAATAAACACGCAACTTTCTGTGATCGCAATTTCGCTGCGACCGTTCGTCCGCAGTGGATTAAGTAAATGCCGCGTGAAAATCTATATGATATAGGGACAATGTATTACTTTTATTATGTTACCGACGTTGAAATGTTATTTTTACATAGATTCCACTTTGAACTAGACGAGGGCAGTAAAGTCTTCAACTGCATTACCCCACCTTCTTAGTTTAGTGGTAAGAAACCCAGACTGCTAAACCGGACGTTGTGGATTCGATTCCCACCCAAGACAAATATTTGTATGATGACCGTAACCGTTAATTCTGTGTCTCGGTGTAATAGTAATATAGGTTTATCTCTTTATAATGAAACGAATATAGGACTGTAATTTTTTAACAGTTTTTTTTTCAATTAAAAACCCAACTTCAACATAACGCTATTGCTAAGCAGTATTTTGTACTCGCTGTAGAATATTTCAGACAGACTGACAAAGACTTACGAAGCGTTCCCGTCGTTTCAGATCCTTAAGGATAATAATGGATATGTGTCTAAGTCTATTTAAAGATGAATATGAATGTTCATTTGATTGCTATATCTTAGTAGCAGATGCCCTGACTACCAAGTGTGACAGGTAACATTATCTGTACAAAGTACAAGACATGAATGCATGATATTTTTATATATGTAAATGAATATGTATAGAAATACGTATAATATTTTCTTTATAATTTATCATTGTTTTCGTTTATATGAGATATATTTCAACTATGTATTTAAAAAAATTATAATCCTATCCTATTATACGTATTATAATTTTCAGCGTCAATGATACGTACTTGAAGTAAAAATGGATGCTCTGTTGAAAACAACGTATCGGTTACGAAGCCGAATATGTAGCTACTTGTTTAGTCGACACGGAATAGGCTTATGTTATTACGACGAAGACAGAAAACAATTCCGTTTAAATGGGGTATATAAATCCATAGGGTTAATATCTTTAGCGTTTCCGCATTGTTTACTTACAGACGAACTTTCATGGGGTTCATGGACGCAATGTCTTGGATAACTTCCAATATTGGATGCCAACCGGTTGACATGTCTAGTCAATATATGTTCTGCATTCATTTATCAAAAAGATAAATTATTAATTGCTAAAATTTGCCTAAAGTTAAATCGAAATAAAGATGTGTTGATTTCGATAATAATTCGATGTAATCATTACTTGGTGGCTACATCAATCAGATAAACTGCTCTCCTAGATAGCACTTTTAGCGGTAAAATCTTGTTGGTCCTTTCCGCGGCGGAAGGAAGCGTCGAGGACACGCCAATAAGCGCGGCGCTGCGACAACACCTCGCCCCGACAACCCCAACAAGTCGAGCCAAGCAATTTCGCTTCTCTACACACTCTGTAAGGTCCAAATTGCAAATATGTGCTACTATTGTCGCCTAAAACGGCTTAAAGCAATTTTAGGAGTCAATATTAAACTTATCAACTCGCCATGTGACGTGTTATTTCGCAGTAAATCAACTATGCATAAAGTATGTAGTAACTTTTGTTTGTTACGTTTTAGTCGAGGATCATCAAGAAACTTATCCCATTTTATGGTATGTATAAAAATGGAAATTCATACTTTCAACTTTTTGTTCTAACATTTAAAACCAACAGTTAACGTTAATTAATTGTGACTGTGTACATGAACTTTAGTCTGGAATGCAGGTGTCAGTTAAGCAATTAGCTCGAGTCTAGCCATCGTTACTCTCCACTGCCAAGCAGGGTAATTGCTCATTAAGAAACTATAGGAGCGATCTCCGAGGTGCCTTTAGCAAGTTACAGTAATTTACGATATGTTACTAATGTTATTCAGCACCGAAGTCCAAATGCCAGTGTTGCAGATATGTTACAAAATTATGTCAACTTTTAACTAATTTCTAAATTTTGTCTGTTCACGCTAACCTCAGAAATGCGTTGGGACTGCGGAAATGATTTATTAGGGAAGGGTCGGAGGTGGTAATGGTCTATAGGTCTATACTAAATGGATATATAGACACTCATATCCGCCATGTACCTGAATCGTTTCCGCCTTGTCTGATGCCTGGTAAGATTATACTTTATTTGTTACATACACGTGACACTCAGTGTAGCATTACACATTTATATCTATATAATAAATTATTATGATTTTAATACTATTGTTTTGCATAAAATTCGTGTTTTTAATAGTTTCATGATGTTGAGACGATCATCAGTGTATATTGTATGATAGGAAAACGGGTAAACGCAGAAACGCGATTTTGTATTACGTTGACATTTTTAATTTTAATTCGTTGCGTAACTTATCTGCATAATTTGCATGTTCCCCGCCGCGATTGTGACATGTATGTATGCAAATGTGATTAGTGATTGTATCCTTTAATGCTCGTCAGCGTAAGTGCTGTTTAACCCGGACTGGTAATTATATCATTTGATTAATTACGTATTATTTACGTCATTTTACAGACAGACAGTTTGGGATTTTTTAACCAGTTTGATCCCAGGAATATCGGTTAGACGACGACACGTCAATGAAAATTGCAGTCATTTTGTATGTACGTATATTTTTATTGTATCAAGACACTTGCATCGGCTGGTTTCCTCTTACAACGTATATGAAGTCTATAAGTGTGCGCTCGTATGGGAATGCACAGAAATGTTTAAGCATTGCTTTATCTGTTTCATTCTTTACAAGTACCTACGTGTAATAGATCTCTGCATTTGCTTTGTCCGTGGGAACGCAGATACCTTAACATGATATGATGACATTAGCAATATAATTATTTGTTATAAAATATAAATACACAAAAAGTATCTTGATATGACTTGCAAACAACATTAATATATATTTTGCATGTAACTTAAATTGCATGCAAACATACATTCAAACATTTGTATATTAATATAATAAACAAATGCATAATCAAGAGATATAATCACAGATTTGACTGCCTCGTTGGTTGTGCGGTTGCTAGCGCGACTGCCGATCGGGAGGTCCTGGGTTCAAATCCCGGGTTGG
>DWUN01000193.1:0-27827 GCA_018249975.1 Passova gellias
AACAATTGCTTCACGGCAGAAATAGGTGTGGCGGTGGTACTTCCCCGGGCGAACCGTATACAGGTTCTACCACTCTTGTTGAATCTCGAATTGTATGTATGAATATGTAGATTTTTATAGGTATATGTTCTAACGACGATAGACATCCAACCTACCTAGGCATGCAAACCTAACAATTAATTGAACGTAGGTACATAATTTACAATACAAGCTTACTGGTTTACGACAGAAGATATTTTAATGTTATAATCCGTGACTAATAATCGGTTTATAATACAAGAAAGCTGCACTGCGCACGATTAGTAATCACAGCTAGGAACTATTAGACGTAGATGAGTCCAAGTCATATGTCAGAAGTTTTCAAACTCCTTCAATATATGACTTTGCATTATACAGCGGTACTTGCGCAATGTACCTGATTCGTTATTCTATTATGTCCTCCGTCCAAAGGTTGTCTGGGAGAAATCGCTCAATACTCAATAGCGACAAAAGCGCTTTATTGTCCTGTCTCAAATATGTAATATTCACATTCGATTTTTTACCTGCATGATGTGTGCAAGTAGAAGAAGTACAAGAAGTATTGTAATAATACTCGGGTTCTTTGATGAGTTCTGGATCATAACGTAAACACAAAAGATTACCAAAACAATTACCCGTCGTTTGCTCGTCATTACCCGACACTACGTTCGTACGTACGTACGTTCGAAGCTACCAGATACATCGCTTGCAATACACACACTTAGGCTACAAAGGTTCGTCTTGACACTCGCTAATTAGAATATTGAAACTCGGAAATTTAATACGACAAGTTCGAGTCAAATGAATACGGAAAGTTGGCGTGTACGTCAGCGTAGAACGACATATGCAAATATGTGTGGGGAGATATAATTACTTGCGGAACACAATAGTGAGATTGTATGAAAACAAAGTTTACTAAGCCGTTTAGTGTAAAACAAGTTTGCGAGTTCGTGTTAAGCAATTCACTCGAAGTTCCTTACATAATCCTGTTTCTCGAAGTCACAACTTTGATACGTCGCCATTCAAAATTCTCGGTACGCTATGAAATATGATTTAACTCGTGGTGCACGTTTAACTACTTCTGAAGTGACATTGCCACCTATTTCTTTAAATGGTGTTTAACTATCATTTCAGTTATTTGGTTTTTGTTTATATATAAGTGTGGTTTAAAAAAAAATATAGCTATTGTATTCATAACGTAGGAATGAACATGAGTAACATATCGTTGGACATTAACACGGACACAGGTATTTTAAAGCCAGCCAAGCCAACACATAGTTATGGGTTTGAATCTTAGACTTCTTGAATGCACTACTAATCACATTTATATAGTCTTAAAATACAACTGAAAAGTAACAAAAACTGAAGATATTTCTATGGAAAATTGTAATATGTAGGTGCCATTACATAAAAAATGTATAATCAAATCTGTAATATGAACAGAATAGGACAGATATTATTTAGATAGCATAGTAAAAAGGTCCGATTCCAACAATTTGTACGTATGTATAAAGAGTTAAGTAGAAAGGCTCAATCACAATCAGTGCACATCAAGCCTGGGCGCAGTCACTTAAGCTGTGATGTATGAGCTATGCAGCTCCCTGACTTGACATATGTGAGTACCTGTCTGTCTTGAAAAAGTTGGTACCTAATAGTTCCATAAACTTGAGCGCTTTTTCTATCACAAGAAAATTCACTTACACTACACGCATATAACATGTAATGTAATGCGTTTATAAAATAAATAAAATTAATGCAAAAATAAATAAAAATGCGTTTATAGCTCTTTCCCGGCGATCCGAATGACATAAATATACAATTAAACTTAACCGAAAATAGCAAATTAGTAGTCAAACTAATAGATCTACTTCACGCTTCCCATGACTTCGTTTATCACGTCCGAATTTCAAATATCACAAAGTGTTATATCAACAAACGACGAAGAAACGTACGATCATAATATATTTATCACATTTTTCATTATTATACTAATTGCTGGTCTTTATATTTGTATACTAATAACTGATCTTGTAAACAAATTAATAAATACCATTAGAATATCTGTATATAAAATCAGATATATGACACAGAAACCGTAAATGACCATTTCGGTTGCACTGCATGCACCATCGCCGCTTCTGTTATATAAAAAGAAAGTTCGCTATACTAGCTGAACGAGTAATGAAGCAATGCATAACGTTCCCTGGGTCGTGGTATGTGCACAGTAAGTCATAGGCCGCGTCACCTCGAGCGGTGGAACAACCGCGTAAATCACACTGTTTAAAGGGGGCCGTGCATACACCGATCGAGATAATATGTGTCGTAAGTAAAACTTATTGCATCGTGCTACAAGCACATAACTTTATCGACCTCCTTTTTAGAGACCAAATTTACACTAGGTATGTATAGTAATAGATAACCCATAACACCAGTCCTATAATAGGATTCAATCTTAGTCACGAAGTGCTTGCTTACTTCTCTTTTTTTTAAAAAAGTAAAAGTTTAGTTATAGATTAAATGTATATTAGAAGCGATGAAGATAAAAAAAGTTCCGAATTTGAATACTCAATAAGGATCAGTGTAGCCAGCCAGTGCGGTTGTTCAGAGCGTGATGTATGAGCCCGCAGCCACTCGACTTGAGTTACGGCCGCGCGGCCACCGCTTAGCTGTTTTATATTCTGCTTCTTTACAGAGCTTATTCCATTACAGTTTTAGACAATAACATCTCGAACACCAAATAAATGTAGATGTTGATGAAGAAATAATTACGCGTTAATTGCTTTACAGCTATCCATGTAACTAGCTAGATTTCTGTTGTCCAAACAATTTGATGGATGACTCCGCAGTCCCTGCATTTGAACTACGCCCGCTTGACCCTATCTTGACAGTTATATATCACGCTGCTGCAGGAGCAAACGATTTTAAACTTCACATCTCTACAAAAGGGGAAAAATCATTACCTACTTGATATTTTGGCCTGTGACGCGCGCCGCTTGATTTGATCCAGGACGGAAATCGAAGCCACAATCCCCCACTTACTTACCACAGCACTTACCATTTTACAAGATTAATCCATAACCATGAACTTGACATTATTTTATAAATCCTCAAAAACGTTTCGAATTATATTTAAATTTAATCATTGAAATTATCAAAAGCGACATTTAAAAATTATTTATTCCCTTTTAATAACTCGTGATAACAAATCTCTTACAATCGCTTTAGCCGAACTAAGTGATCTGATAACACGAGTTCCGGTCCCTAAGGTATTGCACTAGCCTCGTTAAAGTACTTGTAGCACGCACTATGTGTTTATCTCCGCCGGATATCGCGTCCGGAAACCCAACGTTAAGCAAGTCTGTCAACGGCCGGCTATACAATTTCTTGGTGCTCTCTTTACGAGCAAAGAATAAACGTTTGTTATATTGCTCACCGCCTACTAATCGTATGTATACTAAGATCGGTTTTAGTGGCACATCCCGCACTCATACTGTACGATATAATGGATTTATAGTAATAGTTATGTGTTGTTTTGTATACTATAACCAATGCTTACTTAGTCATTTTTATTATTTTATTTTTTAAAGGCTATCTTAGTTTATTACATTTTAATAATAAACATGTTATCTACTTTTTCGAACAATGAAAATGAAAATAATTGCTAATAATTTTTGCAAACCCTTTCTTTTTGTTTCCTTATCGCCTATAAACTAATGATGCAATTTTAAGGGCTTACGGTATAGTATAGCTTATTATTGACATCAAAATATGGGAAACTTTTAGGGCAAATAAGTCTATCATATTAATAGCAGCACCAGCGAAGCGGCAAATAACCTCTAGTTTCCTCATTACCTGAATATTACCACCGCTACTGCACTGTAGGTTGACTTTATTACACTTCACAAAATTTTAACTGATACGAGCTTCTCAATACGATAAGTTATTTCCGGTAACAAAGGAGAAAATTTTTTTCTTTTTAGCAAAAAGCGATTCACGGACATTTTGCAGCATACCTACCTCGATCGGGTTTTAAAATCACGCTCATTTTAATGTATCAATAGCACCATTATATACAAGCACTAGGTTGTTGAAAGTAACTGGCACTAAAGAGTAAGTTCGAACATACACCTAAACACGAACACCAAAACTATCTAGCCATACAGGACCTTACGTTCACGTGTATTAGAGCTCTCTTCATTGTACGTCGTAAAATGAATGTTACTTTTAGGTTATGGCTTCGGGCATGGACAAATTTTCGAGTCGTATAAGAAGTGGGTGTCGAAACTCGTAAACTTGTCGTGCATAAACGCGAACTTGCAATAAACTAGAGCAATTTGTGTACAAATAGTGGGAACTCCACCACTCTCCATCGGGACTCAGTTTTACAACCGCTGGCGTGTTACGGTTGATGCATAATTCAGTAGCCATAATTTCTACTGTAGTCTCAGCTAGGCAATTTATCGGCCCATCAACGCCATGTTAGTGTGTATGGAGATAACTACACAATGTAAGCACCATGTCCATGAGTGGCTATGCTATAATATCTTACCTACAGACCACCTATATATTTTTCCAGCCTATTTGTTGTTTCTCTGTTGGACACAGGTAACCACTCGTACTGAGAAGGTTCGTTGAATGTTGAACGGTTGATCTATGATCTAATATGTACTTATTATTTTTGTATTAAGTATATGTTTAAACACTGTGTCCGGCTGTCCTGAAAATCCAGAAATTACTGGCGTTATGGCAGCATTTTGTAAGATAGATAAAAATACTGCAATGCGAACTAAAATGCAATATTCTTTTATGTTAAGAGATTAGCATAAGACTAATAAGACGTGCAGTATTTATAGAAGCATTAATAGGAGGTAGTAACTTGCGCCATTACGACGACGGAGAAACTTATTGCGTAATAGAATTACAGATGAATATAGAGCCATTCAATAGTCGTATTATAAAAAACATAATTGAAGTCAAAGATAATAGAGATAATCATTAGCTCGCAATTACATAATGGTATAAATACCGGTTATTTCGTGCTGTATTCGAGGGTGCGGAGAGCTTTAAAAAAATTATTACTATATTTTAACGTAACTACACATTGTGACTGCATTTTGTATGTAATAAAATTTCGTGTCGTCCAATTAAATGTGGACATTTAGTCTGTGAAATATTTGTGTGATACCATTTTATATATGTACATATTGCATGTCTCACTAACCAAGTCGAACCTTGGAATAACTAACACTTTAATGTAGTTAATAATTATCAACATTGTTTTAAATATGATGAGTTAAAAAAAATTATAAACAAAATGAATATTATGGCGATATCAAAAAAATTAAAATTAAATTTTGTTAACATGTTGTATTTCTAATTTTATATTATCTATCTATCTTATATATCCCAGATTGCTTCATCGTTTACATTTAAAGAAATATATATAACAAGGTTACATTTATAAGTTTTATAAAAAACAACCACACGTACAGGTGTACTCGTATGTGTGAATTTTCGAATCCGTTCGATTTAACCAAAATTGGATGTCGTTGGGCCAAGGTGAAATTGTTGTCTAACCCATGTAATGACTACTAACGAAAGGGTCCGGACGCAATGACTACTAAATAGTCGGAATAGCGAAACTACAACACTTGATTAAAACCAACAATCAAGGTTCGTACTTTTTACACGGCGAGCCCACCTCAGTGAGGTCATTAAAATTTATCGTAAAATTTTTGGAGCCCAAGCTGTTTTAAATGTATATCTGATTTATATGTATAATATCGACACATTAAATATAGTACGTGTTTTATAATCATTGGTATACGTAGCAAAAAAAAATAGTTAAAAAGCAACACCAATAATAGGTAAAATAGTATGCTTTAAACATGTTATTATCTGAAAAATGAACCAATTGTTCTTGTGCACAATAAAATAAAAACAATTTTTATCTATCTACCCAACAAGATATATGTTAAACATTTTTCTCGAATATTTTTGCAACCTTGTATAACCCTATGGCAACGCATATAATTTGTACATAAATAACTTTACAAACGTTTTCCGCTTCTATAATATAAACCCATTAAATAACACAACTGGGTCACCGCGGCTTAATCTTAAATCTATATTAGATTTTACCGAATTACTTTGGCAATAATACTAAAACCGTTCCCCAACGGTCACCCACGTAATCATTGCTAACGAAATCGTCCAAACGCAATGCCTACTAAATAGTTCGTATAAGTACAAGACTTGTTTTGTAACCAAAACTAATACGAGATTTGAATTTCCTCGATTTAGGTATACACAGATACAAAAATCGCTAATAATAAGTGACGGAATTACTTTCCACTCTGATTATGCTATGACTAAAACAATAGGCTATTTTTTCCAACTTCAAACTACCATAAAACAATAGCTGTATGTCAATATGGAAATACCTGTGACATATATTCACGAATATTGCTGAATGAATGTTCTCTAAATGTAACTAGAATATTATTTCTGTTAATAAAACGAATAACAATATGGTATGAGAAAGGGTAACATAATGATCTCTTTTACTATTTCAAGAAATTGGAGATTCAAACTAAAAATTAAATATCATTCCTTATAACGATGAAGGGATATTTTTTTTAAGAAACTGCACATCTTATACTAATCTTTAAGGCCTTCTCATTACGGGGTGGCACCCATTCCGCAATAGAGCAGTAAAGGGTTAAAAAATTGAACGCTACATTGTATTTTCCACTAAAACATTGGATAGTTGGTGAATATTTAAAACTGTGACGTTTTAATCTACGAGTGATTTTATCTCACTAAAATCTGAACGGCATTTTCAAACAATTGATTTTCGTACGAATTTTTATTGCGATACATTCAAACTCTGCCTCTATTGTGTCAGCAAATTTCGCTGTATTGGAATAAAATTGAGTCGAATTTGGTATGAAATTGGATTTTTAAAACCTTTATAAGACTAGCAGGTAACTCCAATTAAAACTATCATAAAACTACATTCTTTATTATTAACTTAAAGCTATTCTTATTTCATTATATCACAGATCTAAAACGGTTATTAACTAATCAGCTCCTATTTTATAATTAAAGATAATGATGGGGACAATAAAACACAGTATAATAATAATGACTGGGGTGAATTCCATACAAGGCTATCCGATTCGAAATTAGGCAATTAAATGCCTGTGCTAACCGGTGTGTGTGGTAACCGGGCAGCTGAAACATACATAAATACATTTACATATACATGCGATATAATACTTTTTATGATGACCAGACAGAACAAACAAATATAGTCATCACACAAATTTTTATCCCGGGTGCGAATCGAACCCACGACCTCAGGTTTTTCAGCCAGAGTCTCTAACCACTCTACCCCGAGGCCAGTGAAATTGATAATAAAGTCCAGCGCAATCCATACTTTGTATACTTCAACCTGTATATCATTACATGTTGAATAGTTACGTAATTATGGATCGGTCCTAACCAAAACAATAACTGCTTAGAAACATACGCTTAGTAGAAGTAGCGACAAAAACTGTATAGCTACCGTGATAAGCGTTCAATGTCTAAGCCGATGACAGTACCCCAATCACTATAGCCTCCTCCGCAATTGGGTGTGCAAAGCCTCCAATAATACCGGTCCCATGTTTTTTGCAACCGCGATCCGAGTACAAAACCGTTCTATTGTGTTCGTTACCTCCCAAGGTGTACCGTTTGCGGCGTGTATACACTGCAAAGCGATTTTCCGTAGCTCACGAACCTTTCAACGATTTTGTTGTGTGTTATCGTAGCTGTTTATTTATATTTATAATTCTATAATTTCAGAACATATGTACTTCGCTCGATACACGATCGTATAATATACATATTGATAATCGGAACATGGTGGAACAACTGCTACAAGCAATTTTATATTAATTCTCATACTTAACATGTACCATAAGGCGGTAGGCTTATGTTATCTTAATTATATACTTTCTTACTAAATGACTAAGGGGACTATAATATAATAATACTGAATAAATATGGCGCTAAATTTCTTTCCTTTTGTTTATATTTTATGAGATGTGTGGCTGCCTCACTCCTGGCTCTGCTTAGTTAGGCTTCGCATGTGTGCAGCTTTACCAAGATGAAATTATTATTTGGCAATTTCCTATGATTTTAGATAGAAGATTTTATATTGTATAGTATAATCCCAAGGATGACATAAGCTTTGTCACCCTACCATGTGTGGATAAACGGTTGTAGTGTGCAAGTATTCATAAGAAAGGGCTTTATCGTTGGCAGTTCTTGCTACCCTTAAGGGACAGGGGTGTCTTCTATGACGTATATGCGCGCCCTGTTTGCCCGCTAAAGCGTTCTAACCTTTGAATGGAGTAAAATAACTCGTTACTGCCACGACGTTGATCAAACGAATTTTCTCCTGTTCTTTTTTGTACAGATTATTTTTAGAAATAATTCATATTCCGGCTGTTCGCATTTTTTACGTTCCTCAATGTCATTATAATTCCGCTTTTTATACGCGTGTATATTATTATCGATTACTTTAAATATAACGATGCTATATGTACCTCGTACGTATTGTATTTGGTGACATCTGTTTTTGCGATCACGGGTCCCAGCAAAACCCTTAGTTTAATATGAAATAGCGAATGCAATAAGTAATATTGACCAAATAGGTATTACATAAAGAGACAATATATATAACTAAAGCGTTGCTTAGCATATAATATGTATACTAAATATGAGCAATACAAAGCATTAACAAGTAAGGGACCCGTCGTAAACACTCCTTGCCTTAAGGCTTGTAACGCCTCACACACTCCCGCCCTGTTTGTCCGCTAACATGCCTCGAGACCCTTTGAAGTGTATGAACACCGTTGCTGGGGTATTTAAAAAAAATGTTACAAATAACCTTTATTCGCTTGCAGACCCCGAGGTCATGGTTATTTAATTGTTCCTTATTTAAAATTAATCTAAAGCTATTTCACTTATTTTAATTTTCAAATCGTCAACAATTGGATTGTAATCTAATTTTCCATTTAAATATTTTTATTAGCATGTTCATTTCAGACTATCTCCCTTTGTTTCAGTACCACCTCATCAGCTCATTCTGTACGACAAGTCAGGTCGGGATGTGTCCGGCGTGGTGGGGCCGCTGGAAGAGGGGAACGAGCTTGTTCTCGTTTGCGAGGTCAGGGGAGGTGAGTCAAGTTACCATTGTCATTGTCTTACGACTTTAAAGTAGTTGAAGCAGTCAATGCATAAAACAATTTGAATTTAAATCTAACACCCAATTAATCCAGTCTTTAGTACCTAATAAGGTTATCAAATTAATTTTTAATACCGTAATATTATAAGAAGGTCAATGTTTAACTACTGCAAAGCTATGTTCACAACAAAAATAGAGTACGTAACCAATGTCAAAGCACACCAAAAACGATTTTTTCAATAAAAGTCAAAACCTTTGTCGCCATGACCGAAGAGACAAATAGATATGATATGACCAGATCTACAGGAGTACAGTTAGTATTGATGGCTCCACGAACTATATTTTGTTACACACTTACATAACAAGTAAGTAGGAATTAGATGATTTAAAATTTGTGAGCAAATAAAAATACTGGCTGAGAAATGTTTCCCGAACACGGTTTTCCTTTTAGGTGACTTACGTTTACTGCTTTGTTAATCATTTACCACTTTGGTAATTACTTTTGCTCAGCACACAGTTACTACTTTCTTATTTTTTTTTATAAATTTAACCTAATACGGCTGACGGGCAGGTGATTTTAAATATCCACGGTCGTTACCTACGGCCTACGTATTACTATAACAAAAGAAAATACAGACGAATTGAGTACCTCCTCCTTTTTGAAATCGGTCAAAAATGGTAAAATCTTAGCTATCTCCTATACATTTAGTCGAATTATTATTTAGGTATACTTATATGTTCTTATAACTTAGAAAACAGATAAATGGGTCATCCAATGGTAAGTGTTCACCGTCCCCTATAAACATGTGCAATTGTGCAATGCCAGAATAATGCAAATGCATTGCCGGTTCTGAAGGAATGCCCTTTTCACGCCTATTTTGTCGAGCCTCATGTCATAGCATACAAGAATACTCATTCATTATTCTAAGTTAAGCAGTGCACTGTTCTAAATATGTACAGATTATATATATGGATAGGATGCTTAAAACATCGAACTAATGAAACCGCAGACAGTGGAATTTATAAAACGTTTAGACGGAAGCTAACTGGAGCATCTAATTTTACGTCCGGACCGTCGAGGGAGGGTTCCCGCTTAGTGTCTTGAGGCGATGGATAACTTTATACCGGGTACCATTTGGAGCCGATCTCTCACAGTGACTTATCGGCAAGTTTAAGAGCGATATATTAAAGTAAATGGTTTAATTTCTCATCTCCGCCTTAAGGTTCTATGCCTTCCTGATAACGCCTTGAAGAAATTAAATGTTTTAAACAATGTTTCGTCTCGTTGTAAGGAAAAAATACATAATTATTCTGTTGAGTATAACCTGTAATAGAGTTGAGTATTCACAAATATTTGTTCTATCAACAATAAAAGCTTTGTGATTCTATACAGAATTGATAATCTTGAAATGCTTAAAGCGATTCAAATAACATCTTGTTAAAGGTTGCGATTGCTTTTCGAAAAGAAAAATGTCTTTTAGCTACTTCCAGGATTTTTTATAACCAAGGGGTAGTAATAGAAACCTTCGAACAGGTACGTAAAGTACCCATAAACAGAAAATACTAGATAGTATATGTACTCGTATAGATGCATAACAAAACCATATAGGGTATAGGTAGTTACATTATAATAAAAGGTTATCAATATTGAGGCTAGTAATACAGCAGATCAGTAATACGTTACACGTTAAAATAATTGTTCTTTTCATTCTTATTCATTACTTTTACAATGGCTTTTAAATATTTTTGTATAATAGATATAGATATGTATATAGAAATCTGATGGGTAACAATCGCAATAAATATGCAAAAACACTTGCTTACGTCACACAAAATAGGGTCAGGTGTAAGCATTCAGTGCAGTGGAGCGCGGTTTCATCCCACATTTTCATATGCCAGATGATATTTTTGCATTTGGTCCGTTTACAAAAATGTGGATTCCAAATATCACAGCCAGCTTGATACCTACATGTTTAAAAAATTGTTTCTGGTAATACATTCGTTATGTAAAGGGCGCTCAGGAGGTTAGTTGATGTAATCATTTCTATTCACCTTGACTTGCCTCGTTTTCGAGTGGTTAGAGACCCTGACTATTAAACTGGAGGTGGTAAGGCCAATTATAATAGAGGACAAACATTTGTGTGATGAGCACAAATACTAATACTGATACTAATACGCACCGATTATCCAGTATGTCTGATCACGCCGCAGTAAGAATTCCCAGGACAAAATGAAGGTGAAGATGTTGGAAATAGACAAGTTAACGAAGGTAAAACGGAAAACTCTACAACCTGTTCGTAGGGGAATAAAATTTTCAAACATTGTGTATTGTTTCACGTATGGAATGTTGCTTGTTATATTTCACACTAGGTTCACCCGCGTGGAATACTATTTTAAATAAGTTCCAAATTAAAACTTATATTATAACAAACTAACTGAACTCATACTACAAGTACCAAGTTTAGGTTGTTTTTAGGGTTCCGTACTTTGAAAGGAAAACACGGAACCCTTAAAGGATCACTTTGTTGTCCGTCCGTCCGTCCATCTGTCAAGACCCTTTTTCTCAGGAACGCGTTTAGGTATTAAGCTAAAATTGCTATCAAATACTCAGGTCTACTGTCCCTTAGAACTGTGAAAAAATCAAACTTCTAAGCCAACGCAATCGAAAGATACAGCCGTTTATGCCCTGAATTTCCTCAAATTTTCGAAATTCGCAAGGGAATCAAAACCTACAGGGTACTTCCCGTGAACTCAGAATCTTGAAATTTGGTACGAAGCATCGTCTTATAATAAATACAGATAAAGAAAAAATTTCGAAAACCGTAGATTTTTATTTACAACATATAATAAGAATATTTTGAATAATTTTAAAGTTACTACCCTTTCCTCGCGAACGCGTAGAAGTATTAAATTCAAATTCATATCAACTACTCAAGTCTATAATACCTTTAAGCTGTAACAAAATCAAACTTCTACGTCAACGAAAAACCTTCAGATGTGTTCGGAACCCTCGGTGCGCGAGTCCGACTTGCACTTGACCGGTTTTTTTTTGATAAATGCAATTACCATTAACAATTTATCTTTCTTCTATTGGACACGAGTGTCTTCTCATAATGAGAAGAGTAAAGGGTCTACCGGCTGCGGTTTGACGGATTTCATTAAATATTTCGAGTGTATTATGGAGAACACAGACGCTCACGTTTCTTCACGAGTTGCCCACCACCTTTTTAGTTGATACGTTTAATTGAAGGGACCTGCACAGTATTGGAACCCCAATTGTTATTGAGTCAACGTCAGCTGAAGTCTGTAACTGGAAATCTCTAGTAAATATTGTTGCACAAATACCTAAGAAAGAATGAAAGCGCTATATATCGACAACTTAGCGAAAGTTGGAGCGGAATAGTACCTTATCCGTAGGGGAATGAAAATCGCTGCCATGTGGATTTTCAAATACTGTGTATAGTTTTCTTTGTGTATTTGTTTTCTGTACTCGGAATACATTGATCGTGAACGGACGATTGCGCAGATCTCATTTCTGTTGATCGATTTTAATGTTATGTAATGTTGACTTTGTTGACTTAATGCTCCGCATGTGACGTTACTAAGCTTACGTCTCCACCCAGCCAGCCATTGTATCACACTTCGTTGACCTCGTTCCTTCCTTAACGTGTTATGTAGTTTTTGGATGGTCCATAATATTTATCGGTTTAGAAACAAAATTGACTGTGATGTGATATTTATAAACCTAGAAAGTAAAAATCAATGGACGATAAATCGATAGAAATTTAGCTATACGAGTATTTCACTAACCGTAAAGATCGTTAGCCATTAACTTTCCCCCTAGTAAACAAAAAAAAAAGAATTAAACAAATAAATTTAAGGACGCCCTCATCAATTTTCTACATAATTGATTGAGATTCTAAATGGACCTTAAATTTTACTTACTTTAGTGTTCGCAAAGTCAGTAATCCATTACGCACCTATTGTATCCATAACATCTTGATTTCAATCCGACGTACGCCGAGTCCCATCAAATTAACAATTGATGTCACAACAAGCAATAGCAATTAAAGCGAAGTGCACCTTGGGCCTTTGTTTCCAGACTGCCGTGCGACCCCATTAGAGTGTCTGTTAAATTTGTATTGTGAGAGTAATACAGAGAAATGATAAATCTCTTAATATTCTATGAGAGTGACTCTTGACTACTTTAAAATTATTTGATAGTTGTATGCTTTTAGAGAGATTTTAATGTTTCCATCAACGGAATAACTTATATATTACTAGCTGACCTGGCAAACGTTGTTCTGCCATATATACCTACTATAACAATATTTCTGCGCTATTTAATGGATGTTATTTTACATATAAACCTTCCTCTTCAATCACTCTATCTATTAAAAAAAACCGCATCAATTTCCGTTGCGTAGTTTTAAAGATTTAAGCATACATAGGGATATAGAGACAGCGAAAGCGACTTTGTTTTATACTATGTTGTGATTTTCTGAGGTGTATGGGGTAGACTATCTAATGATCGGCATCTGTCAACTGTCAACAATCTGTTATTTATGCCATTTTTATTTTTGCTAAATTTAGTAAAATAAGCTTAATTTTTAACATTATTAGTCTTAGTGTATATCAGGTAATGCTGCTTACCGGTACAAATAGACGCTGGGATGCTTAAACCACGAACGTAGCATTAAGCCATCTTGGATGAGTATTATTTATTTTCATTAAAGGTATAACTTCAATTCCGCTTACACATATACTTTTGTTGTGAGAACAATATAACAAGGGTTTCCTTGTATAAACGCCGCTAATCTCGAAAGCGCTTAATGTTACGAGTCGGAATTATGCATAGCCTTAGGGATTAGGGCCCGTCATCCCGTGCCGCTCAGTGGTCGAATTTACTAGATCATTTTCCTGATATAACTTAATAGGCAAATAACATTTGCTACTGTGCTTTATACACAAATCGCTTAGTAAATTGGCGTGGCATAAAAAAGATATATGTAGTTGTAACTGAAAGAAATAGATATTCTTTGTATTGGTAATGAGATTCATTCGATTCTCGGAGATATCAATAAGCTTCATTGATTATTGTTTACTTAGAAGAAGTCTGTTCTGATGTTTTATCAGAATTGAATAGATATATGATGGGAACATTTAAAAAAGATCGAACATTTGCGATCGAACCTTTTGCGTGTCTTATCTTTCTGTTTCTTATTCTTAATTAACATTAACATTATGGTTTCAATCTAGACTAAAGAGCAACGTATCTCTCATTGCACTAACTGACCTAACTTCCTGTTAAAGAGACCGTGGAAGTTATGAAATATACGAATGACTCCCTCTGTCACCTAAAGACCTTACTCCTCTTGCAGCTTGAGACGCATCAGCAGCTTTAGTAGGATTTCAAATACATAATCAAACGCTGTTATTATTTCTAACTGAGTTATATCCAAATCCAATTAATATATAACCGTGTTTTATACACGTAATGTTCGGAACAGAAAAGTTACATTTTTAATGTTTTTGTGAAGTTTCCAAGGATATTTTATGTCCTTGCCCACATTGTAATAACTTTCGAGTTCACCAGTTATTAAAGAAAATTCTACCCAAATCACAATCTCGCTTCCGGAGGCATTAAATTTTAATTAGTGTCTGTTCGTCACGACTCGATTTAGTATTCATCTCGTTTAGCGTCAGACGTCACCAGAACTGATTGCTCACGATACATCAACATTAAAGCTACGAGTCCTCATTATTTACGTCTATTAAGGCTGAATGGAAGTAGTAAATAAATAAATTACAAAGAGGCCAACTAAACTGTGACGGCCATTTTGAACTTGTTCCCGTGAACGACAGCTGCTGAAATTTTCTTCTCTGCAAGTGGTGAAAAATAAATCGTAATATTTGATTATATTTTAACTCTGTCTTAAATTTTACCTTACTTTTGGCGTCTTCTTTGTAAAATATTCGTCATGTGGACAAGTCCTGCAGGATTGCGTGTTTGTTTCCCATTCCGATATACTATTGCCAGCAAAACTCTATATGAAGATGTTATTTTGGATAACTTAATTTGACGTTTTATATAAAAATTACAAGAAATATTTGAAGGAGAAAATATAAAGAGTTGCAGTATTTTGTATGTAACCAGCAACGAATGCAGCAGCAGGAATTCTAATATGTAGCCTAGTCTTAAATAAAATTAATTAAGCTCTATGAATCTGACCTGCTCACGAAATCTGGAATGGTTAGTGAATTTTCAAATAGCTAATAGTAAACCTTAGAAGGCCTTACCAATGACTTGGTCTCATCAGGTTTGCTCTGGCGCCTGACCTTACTCGATCAATAAGTGTTTGTTTTTCATTAAAATTTTGCTCACATTAATTAATGCATAACAATATTTCTTCGGTAAACACGAAAGCAAGAAATAGATGTTTGTTTGGTTTGTATGTAGAAGCTCTTGTGGGCCTTTAACGAGCATCGATCGCAAAGGTTCTGTATAATTAAGCACTGCCGAGCGCGATCAACATTTGATTGAATAACCGATATGGCAAATTTTCTTAAGTATTTGCGTATTTCTAAAAATATTTGTCAGTACACCTATGCCTGGCTTCGGAATAAAATGACACAAACAAAAATGGCGAAGTAAAAGAAACTGTGTCGAATGATACATTCGAAACAAATTAATTGTACACAATGTATGTATATCGTTATAAAGTAAATTAACAAACTTCTAAGCATATACAGTATTAGTAGTTGTCTTAAACTAATTTGTTAACAGTAAGTGATGTGGAATGATCAATAGCCCCCATGTCGAAGTTGCCCACGATAACGTAATTACGAAGCCTCAAACTAAGACCTGAAGCTCACATTAGTTTTGACAGTTATTTCAAAGAACGTACAAGTCCCTTTGAATAGAATTCAATATTTGGAATATAATCTCCAAGTTTCTTAGCATAGAAAAACTAAACTTACGTTTTTAATAAGTATAGTATTAGTTTAATTAGTTAGATATTCCGAATCAAATCACATTTTCATATAAATATAGTTAAAAATTTCGTTTCTACCGTTAAGCAATTGTATTACTACTTGTACATATGACAATAATAATGTAACGACACAGTTGTCTTTATCAAAGCCAATTGGTATTATAGCCAATAACTGGAAATGCTCACCTGACCGTGAATTCTACATGAGATATATGCAATATACACATGTACAATTAATTACACCATTTTGTGCATAAAAGCGCTTAGAACTGTGCTATGTTGACATATCAGTAACGATATGTTATGTTCAATTGCATCAAGAACATTTTCTTAAATGCACGACTTTAATAGCAATATTTCATTCCCTTCCGTATTTCACTCGCTTACTCCATATGAAAAAACCTAATTGCTTTAAAGACGTTTATTTGGTGAAGTCGATAACTCGAATGGCGGTCAGAGTTAGTTTCCAAACTTCTATCACCGATCGTTCTGCGTGATGTAAACTATCCCGGACATGGCGGTTCGGAGCGGAAACTGGCAGGCCGCAGCAAACTCAACGTTCGCTACCACACGATCACACTTGCGTGGTTTATACGTCACTCTACATTAAATGGCTCCGTCAGTGTGGATAAAATAAAAGTGCATTATGACATTATACTAAAAAAGATTTGAAGTTTACCGCCAGATTTGTCTAATTTGGTATCACCTTACGAGACTTGTGAAGGTACAGACAGTGGCATTTTCTTTTTGTTTCCGCACTTAATGTATTCCCGCTAACTGGCCGAAAGTCTGCAAATTGAGTAAGCACGTCGCCTTCCTCATTTATAGCACTAAATAAATACTCCAACTGGCAAATCCCCAAAGTAATATACAAAATTAAAAACATTTAAGTCTGTCTGCAAATTACTTTGAAAAGCTTATGTATATGATTATTACAATTCGATTCCCACCCAGGAAAAATATTACTGTCATAAGCACATTTGTTTATTTTGTGTCTAATTGTGATTAAAATATCTATATTTCTGTTATATAGTATGCGTACTTGTATATGCATGTTTATCAATTGTCCGAGCATTTAATTACCTGATGTGAAATCAGATAGCCGTGCGTGAAGTTGTCGCAATTTGTTATTATTTATTATTATTATGTTTGTCAAACAGGTCGCCCAGCACCCACGGTTATATGGCTCATAGACGGGAACCCGGCACCTCAATACATCGGTGAAAAAACCGACACTCACGTGGTGGTAAATAGATTGGAATTGCCACATATAAGAAGAAATCATCTTAACACTACTTTCAAATGCCGAGCATCGAACACTAATCTTGTTGGTCCACAAGAGAAGACCGTCAGATTAGAAATGAACTGTAAGTATAGTATTCTACTTTTTCTTTTTCCCATCACAATTGATATATGTATGTGCCATACTTCCATAACAGTAAGTTGGCAAATGCAAGGTAGTATTTGCCAACTTACTATTAAAATTGGTTAAACTTCTCTACTCTGTGTATTTTTGGGTTTTTCAAAATATTCAAAACAATATTTCGGTATATTTCAATATCACCATTGGGATTCCTGTATGTATAAATATCAGTAGAAAATGATTACTGAACGTTAAGTGAGACATGAAACTTTATGTAAAATTTAAAACCTACATAGAACCTGTAGAAACCTATTCGTGTCTTAAAGCAATTGTCCGTTTAAAAATCATAAGCTATTTGCATTCCCATGTATTATTGAGAATAATTATATTTATAGCAACTGTTTAATCGGAAGACCACATACCCTTCTGCTAGTGAACACAAAAATTGTTTCCCCTTGACTACATCTGCTGAAATTCGAAATACATCAAAATGCTCCCGCCACCTTGACGTAATTTCGTTGTGAATTCTGTGACACTTAATTTATTTTTATATTGCGCTGCTCCTGACAGACTATTAGAGATTCGAAGAAAATTTAAGTGAAAAATTAAAATATTGAAAGGCTTGACTTTGGCGTAACATTAATTAAAAGCACTAAACATTTTTTGTAACTACTTTACTCTTACTATGATGTTAGTAGATTTATTTTTTATTAAATTGTGTAATTTACATACATACTACATTTAAGTGGCATTAAACTTTTAACATGTTAAAAATTTTAAAGTATACATTTTATTAAATTCATAGTATGGGACAATCTCTAATGTAATTATACAAAGATTATATTAAGCCTAGAACGACATTAAAGTAATTATTGTAAATAACTAGAGACTTTAATTGTATAGTTTAATATACAAATCAATGAAACGATCACTTCCTGACTTTTATTTATATAAATCCAAATGTCATGGCCTGATAAGGATACAGGAAATATGAAAATATCACAACGAACTAAACACAATATTTTATCATGGGATTTATATGTATTTATTGTTGCGTGATGTCAAAGCGCTCTATAATATACATAGATATTCCTGCCGTACGACAAAGACAAAAGCGTGCTCGCCATCCAGAAAATCGACTGCGTCCCATGAAAATGTACAAATTTTTCCCGTGTACAGAACTCAAAAAACAAAACACGCCATTCCATTTTAAATGGTTACGTTAAATCGTTTTTTTCTTTTCAGTAAAGCCGACCCGCGTGGAGATTTTGAACAAGCCCGTGACGTTATCATCGGAGAGATACGTCAGCTTGACGTGCGTGTCGGAGGGGAGCCGGCCGCCCGCGCAGCTCACCTGGTTCAAAGACAATAGAAAATTTAAAAGGGGAAAGGTAAATGAGTTGTTGTATTGTATACAATGTGTCTAAAATATTCATCGTTCATATTATATTTTGCACTGCGCAAGAAACTCGCAGTCGACTGTAAATCGATAAATTAATTAGTCGACTCAATAACCTAATTAGTTGACTTACTCCAAAGCGAGATGAATTTGTAATGGAATTTGAATTGAATTGTTTTATTTGTGTTGACTGAAAATCTGTAATCTTTTGAAAGTTAAATAAAGTATATAAAATGAGGCAAAATGTATGCTATGTACATACATATATCTATATCAAGCTATATAAGCATTTATTGGTTTATCGGACAGCGTATATAGCGTTTATTGATTAATCCAAAAATAATAAAAATTTTCGCTCCGATTACTTCAGAAATTTCAGTTCAACTTGGCTATTAAAAATCGAATCGATCAGTGATTCAAAAATTGAAATTGTTATTTAACTAGGCTACAGTGTTTCTGTTGTGATACGATGTATAATTAATTGATCTTTGTACATTGTTAATAAATTAAGTTTTTGGTACGTCAAATATTTAATAATTTAAACTAATCGAGATCAGGATCGCGTATTTTCAAAGTTATTATAACTTTGATTTACCTTTAATACAGGTTTAGTGCACTATTTCAGCAACTACCGTTTCTTTACATGTTTTAAATTATAGCTTCGGATTATTCAAAACAAGAGTAAATATAAACACACACACCCTAGGCTAATGTCCTAGAAAGAAACTACATTGCACCTCTCGTAGCATTAGGTAAGCTTGTAGTCTATGTATAGTCTAAACAATACTACTTGACTTTGGGTTTTGATTGACTATCAGAGAATGCCATAAGGTTTTAAGTCCTCCCTTTGTAATCTCCTAGGTTACATAAAGTGTAAATAAATAGTGATTTTTGTCGTGGTTATGTGTTCATGACTATCCAGTTTTGCGAATTTACATGAAAGAATAAAATTGTTAAATTATTTCTGTAGATAACAGAAGCCATGAACGAGACGTGGGTGAGCAGTAGCTTGCAGTTCATGCCGCTGCCAGAGGATGACGGCGTCCAACTGAAGTGTGCGGCGGACAATAACGCCTTACCCGGACAAAGCATCGATGACTTTTTAAAACTAGACGTCGTATGTAAGTAACTAATTATTTCTTAAACATTTTAAATCTACACAACTCTGCCTCGTATAATTTCATTAAAATAAAATAAAAATTAAAGTATATTACGAATTACGTTGACACGAACTTAAAAAATGAATCTTAAGACGTTAGCGGACCAAAAAGGTTCATTATGTTTAACATCAGCGCTCTCGGGTCAAGATGTTTCACGACTCCGACAAACTAGATCACCACAATCAGCACTAGAACATCACTGTCTCTGCCTTTGTTTGCGACGGGCCGCTGAAAAAAACTAATTCACCTCGCGGCTGAAATAAAATTTCGCGCGGCGCATTTTCTTTTGTCAGCTTTTAAAATAAATGTACATAAGCGCTCCCGAGCCATTATGAACAAAATAACTTTTATTCGCGAGCTTAGCATAGCTCCACCTAAACCGAAGTTACGCAACTAATGCAAAGAAAAAAATCCCGAGTGCGACCGTTTCGGGAATAATATTTGACGTCACGGCACCGCGGCGAGACGTTTGTTTGCACGAGCGCGAAATTTCCAATTTTACAAATCACCGGAATTATGCTGACAAACATTCTGTTTACTTTACTTTCAAAAGAATATTTGCGAGGCTACGGAGCTGAAGCTCGGCCCAATTTGTTCGAACCGACCCTCTTATTTGCTCGAAGACAAACGCGCGCAGACGCAATTCCTTTTACTTCTTAATTTGCGAAGACTCATTCTGTTAACGAATATTGCTACAAAATAAGCAATAAAGGAGCTTGGCTTAACCAGTTTGCACATCTCTAACATCGTTAAGCTTAATTATCATTGCTACGTAAGCACTCTCTCAGTACACCGTTACCCTCACACGACACACGGCCGCTCCGCTCCCGCTCTATCGTTATACCTCTCTGACACCGATTGTCTCTTGACGTAAGTCCTACGGTTCTTTTCCCACAGTAAACTATTGCAGTTCGAATTTGAAATTTTACCACTGCACTCAATTTCATATGCAGGGACGAATACAAAGAAAGATATTCGGTATCTGAAAATATCATTTTATGTAGATTAAGAATTTAATCCAAGAAGGTTTTTGAATATTGCATGTACATATAGTTACATTTTAGAAGTAAAAAGGTGTAAAAGGCTCCCAACATTATCCGACAATAGCGAATGCCATTTATACGCCAAATTGGAGGTTCAATTACAAGATTTTATACTCATTCAACGGAAGTGACACTAAATAAAGTTGTTTGAAAAATTAGAATGGTCAGACAACGTCGTCCTAAACCTTTACGACTAATGTGCAAGAATGGTCCTCGAAACGCAAAAAAAAAATATATCATTCAACCGATGAATCAAATAAAACCGCCAGACATATACAGACCGGCCTTTTGTCTCTCTGTCATCTTGTGTATGTCTGTCTCTATATTTTATGGTGTACTATAAAGTATATTTGTATTTGTATTTGTAAAACTACGAGTAATATTAAGCTGATAATGATCAAAGAGTATTATTATAAAGACAATAACAACAGCTCCGACAAAGCTGCAATACTCAAAAGCTCCAAACAATAAGCGAGATGCAAAAGTTTCAAATGAAACGACTTTACAACATCCACGCTGCCGTATGTACTGTGTTCACAACAGCAGCCAGTAACGTTTGAGACGCGCCGAATTTCCGGGTATCATTTACTGGAACGATATTACTGTGAAATAATATCTGTCCCAAACTTCTGCTTAAGCGTTTTTGGCAATGTTTTCATTATGTTCAACATTTATTGTGAAATGAGCAATATAGCTAACGCCGCAATGACATTTTTGGATTACAAATTTTACTACTCAAATATCTCTTTCAGAAACTGTTAACTTCTCCTCGAATAAGGATTAACGTCTATTTATTTATTTGCGCAAAATACAAATCTATTTCAATACTACAGCTACTGCTACTCTACGTTCACTTAAAACATCACTTAGGATAACACTGCTTCATCCTTAAAGAACTGTGAATTAATCTATACTCATCCTATAAATAGAAATTTGTTTTGAATTTCTGTTTTCAGTCACTTTACGCTAATCTCAGAACTACAAGTCAATCATATTACGATAACAATATCTTTGCCCAATTTGTATATTTATTGATATTTAAAATAACTCCTGAAATTGTATAATAATTGTGGTAAATTCATTCAGGTTTTGCTAGATATTTGTAAAAAAATCATCAATACCAATTTCTTTGTAAATGTAACCCCGTTTGTCAGTGCTCAGGTGAACAGTTATCTCGAGAGCGGGCGTTGACACTTTATTGGCCATTAAAGACCTATAACGACGTTCCCCTTTGGCCCGCAGCTAAAGAAACTCGTCCTCGAATAAACATTTACGATTCTACCGTTTAAATTGTTACCAAAACGATTCGCGCCGAATTTCGCCCCGCTCTAAATGCGTTACGGTTCGCCAAGCAGAAGTAAATAGAATTTATTTATATTTGTAAATTAATTTCCTTACTTGTAATAGAGTTAGTCCGTTCTTTCAGTCGAAATGACCGGCCCGTTTGAGAATTAAAAACGTTTGCGATTTGGCCATTTGACTTTTGCATTTGTTATTACAAAATATTTTGCTTAATTAGAGACCGTTTAAACCGGTAAACGTTACACAGTTTTTACGTTTCTTATAACTGGCTAGAGGATCGGCTACTTAAGTTAATAATTACGTCTAAGGAACATGGACATTAAATTAATTAAGTAAAGATTCTCAAAGTAATCAGGTAAGTGTTAATTTCTATCTATTATGTGTGTTCTTTTTAATTTGTAAGTACCAATTGACTTCTAATTAATTTGTGTGGAAATATCTAGACAGTTTATTTATAACACCAGAAGATGTATAAAAATATATTTCAATGTATCGAAGCTTAAATTACTTAGAATAGTTGGTTTATAACAAACAGCAAATTTTATTACAACCTACTTGACACGATCTAGCGCGCTTCATATGGCAGATTTAAGTTTAACAAAGGAAAATATGCGCCGCTTGTATCAGATCGTAAACATGCCGTTAAGCCTAGTTTAATCCTTGTGTCATGCGACCTCGGGCGCTGCACGCTTGTTGGCGACCCACTCCGAATTAGTTAGGATGGCCAGCGTGTTAGCTGTTGATTTTACACAACTCGACCAAAGCTAACCAGCTTTTAATTACATTTTGCTTAATTCTCGCCGTCCGATAACTACTTTCTAGTGTAAAGGCAGTGTCTCATTGTCAACAAGAGAAGCGATGAAATAAGCAAATGTGCATTTTAAACTTAAAATTTAAATTAGACCATTGAAACAATCGTCAGGAAACCTTGCTTAACTTAGAATATGTCATAAAATACCGAGAATCATAGGTATGTTTCTGAGGTGTGTAAATTGTGCCAATCCACACTAGGCTAGCGTGATACACTATGACCTCACACAACTCTCCTAATATGAGGGTCTACACCCAGGTTCAGAGTAGACTCGTGCCCAATAATGGAACAATATGACAGTAAAAAAAAATGTTCTACTCTCTCGCTTGAAATACGACATCTCTGATACATGATCTTTGGATCGCATCACTAGACGTCTCTCAGTAAACATTCACCGTTTTAACAGTCTTCATTTGCAAATAAGATTACTGTTTGATTAGTTTCAAGACCAAATTTATATAAGGGAGCTTTAGTATATCTTTGTGACTACCACTTTAATGTGAAAAACATTAACTTTTATATTACGTTTGATTATCGCTTAGTAACATTTTCGTTTTTTATTAAACATGGTAAAATTTATTGACGCATAGATCTTCGATGTATACCCAATTAGTCTTAGGTCTATCCTAAGTAATTATTATTACTTACACTACAGTATTCTGTAGCGAGGTTTTATAATAATTATATTTAGTTTTTTATTAAGATATACCGAGGGACGTTTTAAATACAAATTACAGAATCAAAATTTGCTTGCATCTAAAAACCATAGTTTGTTATAAGAGTCCGATTAGAATAATACATCCAACTTATTTACTAATCAAGTTGTTACGAAGTAATCCCGTGTAATTCATTCCCCGGCCGATCGCCACGCACCGCCCGCCACCTCTCCGGAGACGTGTCTGAAGGATTCATTTGGCTTTGTTCGTCTTGCTGACTTGTTCCCTATTATTCAGTTTAATAGTTTGTGTTCATTGTATTTTGATAAAGATGTAAATGAATTCACGAAACGCACCAACCAACTAGTGTGAAATGCATTGTACATATTATTATAGGTGCCTTACATAATCTTACATGTAGGTACCTATGTATCTTACTTTCTTTCATTCTTTAATTTTTTGAACTTATTGTTACTTCGAACGCGTTCGATCTGCTTGGGCTTGAGGTGGAGTGGTAGACCATATCTGAAATACCATACTTGATATTCCAGATTCTAATAATACTGATTCATAATCTTCGAATATGAATAGTTAATTATGTGATTTCATTATTTCAATCTCTTTAATACATACAATTTAATAATTTAACTAATACATTCACGAAAATTATATTTCTTGGATCTAATTCCCAGCTGCAAGAGGCCTGGACCATATTTAATCAAGTGCACCATTTCCTCTATTTAAATTACGTTGGTTTCACGCGACAGTTTTCTTCACCAGACATTTGAAGTCCGAATACTACAAAGTTGTATATAGAGACTGCAAACTGTCTTTTTTTCAAACCTGACAAGTTTGTGGACAATGGGCCAGTTTGTTACGATATTGTTATTCTGAAATTGTATCCCCGCGGCATCCGCCTTGTCAGTTTCTCCAACTGAGCTGTTACGGGCTAGTTTCGCGTGACACAGTCCGCGGGCTACGGGCCGTAAGCTCCAACTCTCCCGTGACGGCAACGTTGGAAGGATTAATTAAGCTTTGTACTTCTTATTGTCGTCGACCACTTTCGAAGTAAATATAAAACGATAATTATTATACTATATTTTTGGTGATTTTAACAGTAAAAACTTTAACCTTACTTTCTTAACATGCCCTGCGAAACAAGTAGACTTCGTAAATATTTGTATTCAATGAAAGTTGAAAAATTATTAACTGTATATAATCGTTATATGCGATTTCTGTATTAAATGATTGAATTAACTTTTGTTAAGTCATAGAATCCTCAATACCTTTAAATGACGATAGAATTTACCTTCAATATCAAAGGTTAACTTAAAGGTTAAGTCCATCCTTTATGTGATGTGAAATGCCATGAAAACTTAGCAAATTAAAACATTTCAATCCCGGTCAGAAAACTATTTTTAAATTACTTCAACTTCGATACGGAAAAGATGTGTGAACCGAACTCTTCTCTCGAGGATCGGATTAGAGCAAATTAGTTCGTAACTAGTTCATTGGTCTGGATAAACTAGATGTAGAAGTTTCCTGTGAATATCAGTTCCCCCAATGACTATACTAAGCTTCAAATTCTACTCCGTACGTGCGAGTCGTGGTAAAAGTTCCCATATATATTTTATTACATAAACAAGGTGGAGGTTTACAAAAAGCAAATGGCTTCTAAGAAGGTGATATCATATTAGAATTCCATCTGAAGCGAATGCTAAGTCACCAAACGTTAACAAAAAACGATCATTCGTTTACGTAATGGGAATAACCGAAGAATAAGCTAGCCACCTAATGCGATATGCTCCTTGATGCCTACAATTATCTGAGCGTCAGTTCTGTATTTCTGTCAATTCAATCACGCAATCCTTTTGCGGAAAATGAGAATATCGTATGTCTAATGGTCTGCCTTCGCACAATTCAGACTTGTAAAATACCAAGCAGAAGTAAGGAGAGTTAAGGTTTAAGGTTTAAGTACTTTCAACACAACGGAACCAACCAATACTTATCACGTGCAGTAAAATGACTATACTCGTATTTTGGCTGTATAACCATAAGAGTTGAGTAACATTTAGTAGCCTAATTTTAATCAGATAGATACGGCTAGCGTGGAATTGTGGAATGGTCCGTGTCTGTGTCCGTGGAATTGTCCAAATTATTATTATTTTTATATAAACGTATATTTTTTATTTCAATGCAAAATACTCGCTATAATTTATATAGTTGAATGTTATAACATATTATAATTTAGTTACAACTTTATGTTTTACGAGCTGTGCCTCGCGGAGTTTAAGATCCCGTGGGAATCGGGATAAATTTTATCCTATTTTATCTCGTATTAAATATAGCCTATGTTCATCAAGGATAATGTAGGATTCTAATGGTACAAGAATTTTTGAAATCGGTCCAGTAGTTTCGGAGCCTATTCAATACAAACAAACAAACAATCAAATCTTTCGTCTTTATAATATTAGTATAGATTATACATCTATTTCACGAAATTCATAGATAGTTACTTAGAGTGTTGTAAATTTCGAAGATTATTGCAAAAGTTAGTGACAGATTTCATTAGACTAAACATTTTCATTAAGATCGTGGAGTCAATTAAGAAACAGTCTGACCAAATAGCGTGATAACTGAAAAGCGGTAAGCGTGAAGCGGTAACATATTTTACACGATGCGATCGAACAAATTCCAAAGAGGCTCCGATCAGAACGTTAATAGCCTAAGTTTAAGTAACACCGGACGTGTTTGGGTACCCTTTTAAGGCTCTTTTGTTGTCAGCTGTAAAAGGAATCGTTTTGTTATTATAGCTGTCATGATAACAAATGCTATATCACTAAGAACCTTTGAGAGGATTTGAAATTTTCCAACCTATAATGGACAAGTGGTAGTAAACGTCAACTTTTATGTCCTTTATCGATAAGTATGTGATGTACAAAATCATTTGGTACATAAATAAAAGGTAATTTCCACAACATTTAAACGTGTCACCTGAGTTGAGATAATGCTTAATTCTTGATTCAAAATTCTGAATCTATTTGTTATTGGCCATTGAATATAGTTAGAAAGAAAATGTATATATAATTTAATATAATATAGTTGTAAAGAAAATGTGAAATATTTACTATTTCGATTCTACAAAACCTCGAGAGTAGAGTGGGTGTAAGCTTTTTTACAAGCTATCGTAAGCGATGTTTTCGCTCTGTACTACTCGTTTTCAACAGGACATTTTAAGAGTAGCAGAAAACAATTAAGTAGTTCATAAGCCAGTGAACTAATTCTCGTTAACGCTAAATCGTGAAGTAACTTAATGTTGGATTTGAAACATTCTTATGGGTCTAAAACATGAATATTCGGCTTTATCGATAAAACGTTTTCCAATGTACATTATTCTTACGTATTTATTCTTACAGCTACAAACACAAACATTCCTAAGCGCCACGAATTTTGGAAGGAATATGTTAATATCTATAGGTTAACGTTTTACAAGTTTAATTGAAATAAAAACAATTTAATGATTTGTTACTTGATGATGATGATTCATTACTTAATAAATTGCTTTGCTTGTGCTTCCGCGCAATCGGTACATTTCGATCTCTGTCTATATCTGAAGGAAGATACGGAACACATTCCATCTTGTATTTAAATTGGGATTGAACCTTTAATGTCATCGTTAAATGTGTTGGAAAATATGAAGCGGCAATATTCAAACTCATTTCTCAACACCTGTCCTTATTTTCAAATCTTTTATCACTACATAGTATAAAACAAAGTCGCTTTCTCTGTCCGTATATCCCTATGCATGCTTAAATCTTTAAAACTAGGCAACGGATTTTGATGCG
>DWUN01000194.1:0-27815 GCA_018249975.1 Passova gellias
CTCGACGGTATATGTCTATCTTTTAAGATTAACTCAGTAGAACCGTATTTATGGTAATCAAGTTTGGTCGAAATTAATGCATTATTTGTTAAGAGTTGTATCAACGTAATGTAAAATAACATCCATTAAATAGTGGAGAAATACTGTTATAGTTTAATATGGCAGAACAACGTTTGCCGGGTCAGCTAGTATAATATATAGCTTTTAATGAAATGTTCAATAATTACTTACCAATAAAAGTGCCAAGTGCAAAAGGCACCAAAGGAACTCCAATGACAGGAGCAGTCATGTTTATAAACCAGTTTGGTAGGAAAGGTGTTACTCTCAAAAATATTATATAATTTAACAAATTGTCTTTGTGCTTCCTCACTATCTTCGCCCATTGTGTGGAGCGCTCTGGAAAGAATTTCTTCACTAGCTTCTTGCCAAGCAAGTTTGACAAGAAGAAACATAGACTGGCTCCTACAGCTGAACAACAGCAAACTAAAAGCAATGCTAAATAAAACGGAAAAAGAAATCCTGAAAGAATACTGAGAAAAATGGATCCAGGTATTGCAAATGTTTGTAAACTGAGATACATAGTTAAGGTTATTATAATTTTAGGCACAGTTCAATAGATAATTAGATGGGATTCAAAGATCATATAAGCAACACAATAACAAATGTATGTAGGTATATAAGACATTACATTTTATTAATGAATATTAAATATGTATATAACACTAGCTGTGCCCGCGACTTCGTACACGTGGAATAGTGACTTTCGGCAACATTTTAATTTGATAGAATACCTTTATTTAACTTTGCACGACTTTATGTTTATTTACCCATTTATCTACTGTTCATTTTAGTAATCCATTTATAATTAGAATGTGATAATTATTTCAAGGATACAATATATAGACTAGGAACACTCCTATTAATACTTCATTGAAATATTTGTCCTTATATCTATCCAATACAAGACCCAATTGTTTAGCATCTTCCAGGTCCCAAGGTAACTTAATATGTTGTTTTTCATCTCTGAAAAGAAAATTACATTATTAATTGCCAGTATGTTTTGTCGGGACATTATGATCATGTTTGTAGCTTTGACAATATTGGACAACAAAGCAATTAGTAAATTTATTGAACTATGTATGTTAATACACATATAGGGCATTTAAAATATGGTAAAGAAGACCCTGGAAAATATTTTAAGCCATTAAAATGTCAATGTACATTAATTTAAAGGCAAGGACAGAAAGCTATCATAAAACTTACTCTTCTAGTTCTGGAAATTGTCTATAAACAAATCCTAAAGCCACTAATGATGAAATAAATATTATAATGACTAGAATCAAAGCTTTGGATGTTGATAAACTAGAAGATTTCATCTCAGTTGTATCTGGAAAAGGGAAGTGTAATTTAAGTACACAATTTTCAATATCCAGCATATTCTATACTTTCTGAATAAAGAGAATATTATATATTAATCTGTATAGAAACCAGCGAGGAAAAAACAAAAGTATAAATATAAGATACTTGGAAAAGAATAGGACCCAGTGTAAGCGTAGTCACATCGAATGTTGCTAAGCCTTCGGTTAGTATTGACAGCCGTGGAAGAAACAAAAGGATCTTGAATATCACCTTGGTCATTTTTCGCTAAAGATTTCATTCTGCGATCAACTCTAGTCATATTTATAATCTATACAGTAACTATTGCAACGAAATGTAAACTAAAATTATATTAAACAATACTACAAAATACTCAAAACACTTGCTATTATGTATGAAGTATTATATTAATACACAGCCTATAAAAATAACATGAGACAAAAATTGTTTAAAATTTGTGGAAAACCAAATCAAACCGATTGGCCATTTAACTAAATGTCAGTATACTACACTGAGTATACAATTTTGAGCTCAGTTTCGAATACCGAATGACACTACAAATGACTGACACATTGACAATGCTTGCACTCTCATGATGAACACAACGTCCACGTTAACGCAACCCTCACTTACATTATTGTGCTTTCATTACAAAATTTATTTATTTTCTTAAGTACCAAACTAAAATTACAATTATGATAAATGAATGACTGTGTATTAATACATTTACATTTAATTTGTAATGGTATAATGGTATTTTTTTTGGTGTTTTATTCTGAAACAAATTATAACGAAATAAAAATGAACATTTTAATAGTTGTTACTAAAATAAATGTGCACTATGTTTTATTTTTTTTTAATCAAATAATTCATCACATAATATTGGTAACGTTCCTTTCAGTTCAGTCACCCAAAATCGACTAACATTCGATTCGAATCCTGTTTGTTATTTGAAACATAATTACGTCGTCATTAAATACGATGCCTGTTTTGTAATTTCACATGGTTAAAAAACAATTAATCTTAACTAAGTATTATATATTCTAGCTAAATGTAGATATTTTACTTTAATTTAAAGGTCATTTGGTTAAAATCTTAAACTAACGAAAACACGCATTTTTCGCTCGTTAATTTTTGTGCACAAAAAAATTAATGATTGGGTAATGTACTTGTAATATGATTAAGTATTATGTGCTAATCTCGTATCTGTTTTGTGCTAGGGCAAGCGCTTAACTACATTTTTGTACTACAACCACATACTTATTTCATAAATTAAATACAAGCGTGACGAACTTTATTCCTTAAGGTTGAACTCGCGTCTGATTTATTCATTAAATTACTGTTTTTACTACGCTTGTTTGTATTTGTGTTTTTGTGGGTTGTATAAGGTTACTAAAATTATAGCTACCTATTTGACTGCAGATATTTGTACAAAAGGTCTGCCCAAGGCTATAGTCTTAACAGATGTTTTTATTTTATTTTATTCATGTATTGTGGTTTATATGATTCTCACAGTTTAGAAAAAACTATTGACGTTTTATTTTGCTAGTCATATTTACTACCATTCAAGCACTTCTTGTACCTACGCAATTCACAAGGTCTTTCCAAATCAGATCAGGACCTAATACTTAATAACTAAATAAGGCAATTATAGTCACTCTACTGACAAATGAATAACGCAAGAATGAATGAATTGTTATTATCAATTAGAATTATAGTAGTTTCTGTACAAACTCGTTATTTTAAATGTTCTAACACACCATAATAATGTACCATTATTCCACCAGAAATCTACCTAATACATGTAGGTGATGTTAATAAAGCCTAACGAATCAGACATTTACGTGGGAGGAAAAGCGTAAATAGTGTTACTTCTAGAGTGGGTAATGCGAGTTTAACTCGCGGCAGACATATTTTGTTGGCATCACCAAGTCGGGCGCGACACACACAAAGACCAACGTCGCGGAATTATAAAGAACTCTCTGGTTCACTAGTCAACTGCCAAGTCACGCATCTGTTTGTAGATTGACTCTACGAGTAGAGGGTCGATAAGGCACACTTTAGTTCAGCCGTATTTTTGTTTTTGCCATACGAAACTTCACGCTGTAGCGATACAAACCGGACCGTGTCTCACTCGCGTCTCGCGTCCAACTCGACGACCACCGTACATCCGTTCATTGATTAAAAATAAAATATTTTCGTTCGATGTGAAAGTACGAGATTGAAAACGTTAATTAGAAATCACTTTAATACTCTTTGTGTGCTTTAGTGAAAATGTAAAAATACTACTACGTTCAATTATGTGAAAGTGAGATTTCTCCTAAATGCAATTTGAGATGCGGACTTCCGTGAAAACATAGCATACATGAAAAATAGCTCAGAGGTAATTAATTACTATGAAACCTTAATTTTTAATACTTACCAACTAAAATTGTAAGAACTCTTTTAGACGAAATTTATTATCAATAACTGAAATAATTTACAAAGCACTTGGAAAACAATACAAATTATTTAGGTAATAGAGCTATATAACACTATGTAACGATTTAATTTTTTTGACCGGTTTAAAAAAACCTAAATAGTACATATATACATATATACGTAACTATATCAACATGTAAAAGTATAGGTACACCCAACATAATATACAAGTTATGCTTTCAACGTCTTGGAAGCAACCGGCTTGTATCCAATCAACTGGATATAACAGTCCCATCAATTTATACCCATTAACTGCTGCTGTTTATATTGATAGGCGTAGCGAATGGACACTCGGTGCTTACACCAGAAATTGAATGATAAAAAAAATGGTACTATACTACCCGTAATACAGTCCGATAGAAATCTAAAAATCGTTATGATAGAGACAAATTTTATTGTGAATAAGAAATACATTTTAAAATATAGGTACATGATTGCGTTGCGACATAGGTCGAGCGCTTTAACTTGCAGTATATATTGCTATTAAGAATTTGTATTGTTTATATGCGTGTCAGTAATTACTTGTGCGCTTAGACTAAATAACTATCTGTTAGGTATATCATAATACTTAGAAGTTAAAGATTCTTCTACTTATTAATCCTTCTTCACTTGAAACGGATTTATCTATCTAATCATATCATATTTATGAACAAAGTTTTGCCGCTATTAACGAAAGCTTGTCGCATATCAATCCTCTGCTTTGTACATTTTAAAACAGAAAACCCATTTGCAGGTAATGCGAGGTGAGATAACAAGGCTGTATCTGCTAGTAGCAGTGCTGGCGCTCGGTTCCGTGGCAGTGGATGGGGTGTGTGAGCGCGGACGCACCTGGTGGCATCGACAGCTCGGCGCGTGTCTGCCGTGCACGCCCTGTGATCCGCACCGGCTCGCCGTGCAATACCCCTGCGAGGTGCACCGCGACACAATCTGCCAGTCTCTTTACCAAATACGAATTTGGCCATTCCATAAGACCGTCCGCAAGGACAATGTTACGAACGATAGTGAATCTAGTGACTATGAGTACTACGAATACGCGGACTACGGTACTAAAGTGACTGAAAGTAGTGACGGTGTGTCGGAATGGGATATTCAAACCTCCACATTGACTTTAGCGGCCAGCGGCTGTGTTGTTTTCTTTATAGTAGTTGTTAGTTTGTCGCTGTACCATGCGAAACAGTGGAAAGTCCTCAAGCAAGCTCTGAAGTCTGGTAAGAAACAAAAACGTTCGAACTTACCTATATTCTAAATTACTAATTTCAATTAATACCCACTTTTATTTATGTTAAATTAGCTTCCTTAGGGCCAAGATTTTGAAGCGTAGCACGTTCTTTACGAAAAGGTTTTTAATTTAAGTAATCGCCTTCTAAATCTTGCCATTCTAGAGATTGAATAGTTTTCTTTCACTCTAGGTATTACTGTTACTAGCATACTTTTATAAATGTCATCCCCAAACATTCAACACTCTTGTTTAAATTCAGGGTTTTAATAGATTGGCTTAACGAAAGCGTTAAGCCAATCTAACCGCGCCAATGTTTATCCTTGGCTTTGCAATGAAATGAGACTTTGTAAAAATGTACTGTGGTCACATAATTTAAAGCCGAAGTGGTGCTGGAACGCCACTAGCTTTTTTAGCATTTTAAGAAGCATCAACGACATAAAAACATCAATTGGATTCTATTCGATTTACCTAATAATTTTATACAAATAATAGGACAACTTTAAAATACAACCTTTTTAACCTTTGATGCTAAAATAAGAAAGATATTGGAAAAATGCTTAATACCATTTACGTAGGCATACCAGTCTTCACACTGATTTTAAGTTTCTTCAGTCCCCACAATTTTAACAGTTATAGAGGGTATGAGAAGTAGATATTAAAGTAATCTTAGAAATAGATATTAAATGTAATCTGATGTTACGTTGCGTTACCCATAGGAGTCTCAATGATAGTTTATTTATTCAGGACGCTGATGATCGGACGACCTCCATGTATCAATCAGTACATATAAATATGCAGGTACGTCTGTTTGTATGTGGGTAACTGACGAAACTCACGACACATGTGGAATATTAACAGATTAACTATTAATGCTTGTTCAATCAGATTTATATATGACTGAAGAGGAATAACAAAATCGTCCGTTCCATCAACTTATTACGCCCGATTGTATTTAGTTGTATATTTTTTTCTCTTTACAAATATATTTCTGTATTTGACTAGCCGTCGGTCTAATGGATAACGGACCTGAGGGCTGGGCCGAGGATCGCAGACTCGATTCTCAAACAGGAAAAATAACTCCATGATAACCCGAGTATTTGTTTCTGTCTTTGTGTAAAAGTTATTCTATATTCTATTCTATTCTATAGCTATATCTATAAACGTATTTTTTTTATTCAAATAAAAGAGAGGTAGAATGTTTTGAATAGTAACATCTCATGACATTTTCAGTTATATGCATTTGATTATTACAAATACGTATCTAATATTTATAAAAATATATATTTATGTGTACACATGTATTATAAGTTTATTGTTTTAAGCGTATTTGACACAAACCTCACAAAGGTATTATATAAGTAGGGAAATTTACCGGTAATAGAATTTCCGTAAAGACGCCCGCTTAGAGATATGATAGGCGGGGGGAATAAATAATAAACATTTGTTTAAACATGTGCGCTACTAATTCTAGCAGACCGCCGCCGTAACAATAGCTAACGGTTTTTTTAGTCCTGCTCGTTATGCCAAAAGTAGACTGAATACAGAGTAGGGTTCAAAAGCATTCATGCAACAGTACATCAATACGTTAAATTAGTACAATTTCACGTGAAGGATGAAGACACCGATTAGATTTAAGGAACTGAATAAAATTATTTATTTAGTAACAACCCGTCCCAACTTAGCACCAGCTTAGAATTAGGTTGAATTTTATAGCTTTTTTTATGTACACTTCGTGACATTATTGTAGTTTTGGTAGGGATTGTTTTAAAAATAAATTATAGCCTATGTTACTCAGTGACAATGAACCATTCAAGTAGTGAAAGAATTTTTAAAATCAGAACAGTAACTGCCTAACAAACAATAACTCTTTATAATATTACAATAGATAACTTTATGTAAAATAAAAGGTGTGGGTAGAAAATATTTTAACCGATTGTTTCTCTTCGCAGACGTCCATGATTTATCAGCCAAGCTGAAATTGATGGAGGCGGGCGGAGAGCCCCGGGCCGAGTCCAATGTGTCCAGCACCCCCCATATCTACTGCAACGTACACGTGGGCAAGAGTTCACTACTTGGTGAGCCATATTATTTATGTTGTATGGACTGTAGACATGTATATTTTAAGCGATTTTGTAATCAGTTCAAATTTCAATCCAATATGTCCCTTGGCCTCGTCACTTTTCATAACTAACGATATCCCTTTTATGATAAGCCTACATCAAGTGTAAATAACCCTATTGTTTAAATAAGGATAAAGAGGAAAAACACAATTCGAGTCATTTAAAAAACAAAAATATGTATATTCACACCACAGTGACGTACAAATATACGTAGACGTTTCGTCTCATACCTACTGCATATTAATAGAAAAAAGGTATTCCAAAAACGGTGTGTTTATCCCGTCATACTCATAACTTACGTTACGGCCAGGTCGTAAGCGAGGATCCCCTGGCGACATGCCAGGCGGTTTTAAAATACAAATATGCGTGGGCCGACTCGCGCAACCAAGAGTCGAGTTGCTCTCGAGCACGCCAGCACGGTCGAGCGCTCGGGGGTCACATTCATGAGATATACTTACACATGTTTTAGTTAGGTACAGTATGATTTATATTCTCCAAACATACACAGGGAAAGTGTTTACATGAGATCGAACACGGCTTGTAAACAAACTTTAAAATGCACTCAAGTATGCTGCTAGAAAAATATGTGCTCACAAATCAATGTTGTCAGATCGTATTTGCTTTTAGATTTTTGTTTCATAAATATACGCGAAGAATGTTCGTGAACATTTCAATTTTAATACTGTCGTTAACTCCAGTACGTTCAAATTGAAGATGGGCGGCTTCAAGTTGAAATAAAGACGTATTTATGTCGATTCCAAGATAGAAAGTAAATCCGTCGGTTTCACCTTTACATACCTTCCGTGAGGAACACTGCCTACTTACAATAGGCAAACGTAACTACGCATCGTAACAGATGGATAGTTCACCCTACGCCAATTGTAGACGTGCCCTAGCTATGCACGTGCGCTCATTAAGAAGTAATTTGTAATGCAAGCTTGTCGCCCGTCGCCACCGCCGCGCCTTCCGCTCCCGAGGTTTTCACTTAGGCCGCCGGCGGGAAGGCTGCCACTTCCTGAATATCTACCAATTTTTTTAAACAATTAAACGTAAATAACCCAATTGACATTCAATTTATTAGGTTATTGAACTTAGCGTTACGTTTTATAAACTCCAACGCGTTTTGAGTATTACGTGCTATTTACGTTTTTTCATCAATTTCGGGTCTTATATGTCGATATTGATATGTACACGAACGTGACAAATGAAAACGAAAGCAAATATATATAATGTGAGGATATGCATATGTATGTGTATATTGCATATAAAAAGATATTATTAATACCAAAAAAAATGTATACCTTTGTGAGACTTCAATAGCATGTATGTATACTTAACTATATGTAAATCTGTTTGTATGTGTATGCGTAGTGCATTGTATAGCATGAAGCGTTGCAAGATAAATAGCAGCGATAAATTAATAGAATTAAAAATGTAGATATGCAATTTAATGAAAATACAAGATATATTTTTGCTGCTACTGTTTTAACATAATGTATTACATAGTATAAAGTTTCGGAAAATTGATAAATGTTGCAAGCGTTGCACTGCATTGGTATTCAGTAGCACGCTTGCGACCCGTGGGATAAAAGATCAGTGGCGGTCTCGTAGTAGAAGATAACCCTGATTTCAAATTTAAATTCTTTTCTATGATATAAGAAAATACGAATTCATTAGGTTACTGATAGGCTTTAAATCTATACTAAAAATGTGTAAAGTATAATCATTAAGTAGGTGCGTGTAATCATATAAAAAAATGCACGAACTTATTTAGTAGGTATTTTTTTGGACAACTGTTTTTTTAAATGTTAAATACATTAACAAACACATGAAAACATCCAATACTAAAAAAGAAAGTCCACGTAGAGTACGCATTCGGTTCAATTCAATGTTGTAATGGAAACATTAGCTTCACGTCTGCTTTTATTAAGTGTAAAACATAGTCGAGTCACGTTAGGTCGTGATATTCGTGTTCACGTATATTGCCCTCGCCGGCCACCTATTGTTTTTGTTTGTGAGTGCTAGTGCTAGTAAATAGGCCTGTTTGATACAGAACATGATATAAAAACTAATAAGTACACATATTCGTATGCTTTGAAAGACAAATAATATTTATAACGTACCGATGATTGATTAGTGACCAAAATGTAGCTTATGTATATTTGTTTTATAACGTCCCTCTTCACAGTTCTTTTGTTTTATTTCACGGAATCATTTCCTTGGATTTCCTATCCATATTTCCGGCATTTTAATTAGTGGCTTAGTAACTGAAAAAAAAACTTCACCTATAAATATAAGCGGATGTAGAGAGGTAAAAACGTGCGTCACGGCCGGCCCCATTTCTCCCTGCGCCAGGAAACGGTCCGAAAGCTTCATGTGATGTTTGCTCAGTCAATAATAGACTTTATCCAAACTGTTTATTGCTGCTCTATCATAAACACAGGGGCCGCTATACACGTGAGATCAGAATTTAGAACAAATTACTTTATTGCAAGAATCAATACACACATGATTCTAGGAAGTGTAAATACACCAGTTATTAGCTTTTATGCATAAATAAACAGCAAACACTCACGCGGGCATACACATAGAATCTTATATTAGAAGCACAATAACCGTCGCAGTAATGGTTATAAACTTTATTTTAGTGTCAAGTTGGGTACATTCGTTTATCTAGAATGTTTCCTTCTTTACATTTATCATGAATTACTAGTGTAGAGAAACCTTACGCTTAAACTTCATTATGTTGTAACGTTAAATATGTAAAATACCAACATTTGACAGTTGGTACGTACTTAACATGTGAAACAGCAAATCGAACAATATCGCAGCCACGTTTAGAATCGCAAATTGACTGGTGAATTTCCTTTCCTTTCGGGCCTGCGGAAGTGGGTTCACGGGTTCATTACGACCTTCTTGGCATGCAAAGAAGTCCTTAGTACCTAATTGTTAGGCATTGGCAAAACATTTTTCAATTCAAAACTCACAACTCAATAAAAACGCCATGTTTATATAAACACGTAGATTCACAAATATGATTATTTCAAATTATTATACTATAGCATGATTATTGCAAATTTTAAACAGAATCTTTTTTTTAGAAATCTACGTGAAGCCAAATTAGCCAAATATTTGCGTATGATAATCGGATTCCTGATTAACATACATACGTACAAAATCGGATATAAATATTTTTATTACACCCAGACATAGAATAAACAAATGTAATTATCACACATTTTTGTCCTGATTGAGAGTCAAACCCACGACCTCCAAGTTTCTAACCACTCGACCCATGAGACCATTAACAAAACCATATCCGTTAAGTGAAAGTAAACGCATGTGAAGGTAATAGACTCGATAAGATTGCTCTTTACGCATTCGTATCAAATTTACGCTAAGTAGATAAAGAACAAGAAAAGCTCAATTAAATTTAATAGTGGAATCTCCCATCCGGAATTTAGCTCACTTCTTTCAACCTATTCGATGTTGGAAGATGCTAAGCAGGTTGACGTATACATAGCTCCTACTATGTTTTTTACATTAAATATGAAGATTTTATTTCAGATGTAACACTGTTTAAATATTTATTTAAGTATGTATTTAAAATAAAAATCATAATTACAAGGAAAAAGTATACTAAGTTTTACTGAACCGTTGGTACATCGGTGAATGTTTCATTAGTAATTAAATTCGAATGAATTAAAGTGTTTAAAGTACACGTCAAATTTAAACAAGTCAAAAGATACGCAGAGCATTTAAGTCCAGTCTTTATCATGATTTATACATCATGTCGCGACACTCATGATTTATTATGTTTATGTAGCGTCCGCGCGCTTTACAGCTGATTCCTCTCATTCGCATATAAGATTTAAATTGTTTGTCTCGCGAACCAGACGGCAAGAAGCATTGGCAGCCGCCTGAAGGTTAAATCACATACAAATTGTAGGAATTGTGGTTAAGGCACGGTATTTCCTGGAAAATTCGACCAAAATAGTTTGCGCAAGTTCCCGTACTTGCCAATATTACAAACTGTTTATAAACACCACCGCTCTGTAAACCAACATCTATTGTTAGACGGGTCAGTTTGTACTGGTCGCTCTCATTTTCCAAGTATTCAGTACACGTCTCAAACCTAGGTAGGTTTTGGTTTGGTTTTATTTGAAATACAATCACGTCTTGTACGATATGTTCGTTTCTTGTCTAGCTGTCGGTTATCAAAATGGGTACCTACCCATTTCAAATAAACGCACAAAGTAATAATTATTATTATAAATAGAAATAGCAGAAATAAGAATAATAAAGATCAGATTATGCTTCCACAAAATGCAACAACTATAGTTCGTTCGAGGGGTAAAAATTCACAACCGAATAACAACGGCAGCTCTAAACCATTTAGAATTCCACGCGTATGCGCGCATGCCGTAAATTCAAATACGGTTTCTACAAACCGCAATTAGAATTTGCGCCTTTAAACTGACAAATCTTTGAACGAATATTATAATAGTCTTAAAAATACCAATACGGCAATTAGTAGTAAAAATCCTTTTGCTTTTCAGGTCCCGATGCTGCTAAAAAAGGTTCGGGCAACGTGTACACGCAAGAAAAACACTCTTCATAGAAATCTTAGTGAATAATGCCTGCGACTTTAAGTCAAGGAACAGTACAAATATTGAAGAACCTCGCACATAGACCGTTAGTAATTAGCGATGAAAAGGTAAAATGATATATTATTTTCGAAATTGAAACACCCAAAATAAACAAATAACAAAACGCTTCTGGTTTGTTTTTTTGCTTTATATATGTAAATACTGAATAGTATTTCCCACTGGGAAAAAATTAAAATTACCGTTTCTACTACAACGCATAATATTGGGGGAATAGATAACGTGAGTGATTTTCAAAGAATGATATACCACTAATATGTAGGTGGCATAGCACATTCGCGGATATTTGATTACAGTAAAACAATTTTTTTTTGATGATTCGGGGAATCTAAAAGATACCTCCAAACAGGTAGGAAGAGGAATTCGGGGTAATGTAGGATCTGTACTCTCGAAAATCCCTCCATTGGCAGTCCAATTGAATAATTGTCTCCTAGTTGTTTAAGACTCACGTCTCAACCCGGGGCTGCAGCGCATAATCATCCGACAGCGGAAGGTGAGGCATATTCAAACTATCTGCCCGAAACTTCAAAGAGACTATTTTAGGATCGCGACTTGACAATCTAGGTTCTTAATTAAAAATTCCAATGTTTCATTACATACTGTTATTTATTTGTGAATAAGGGATTGAACAAAAACTAGACATGTACTTTACAATGTTATATATTACCTATAAGGTACTTATCTCCATTAACAAAGTGGAGTAACATATCGATTCTATTACATTAAATTATATTAAAAACTACTTATCAACATGAAAACATACCTTATATCTCAAAAATAATAATTTACTAACAAACATGAAATAAGAATGTCTATTAATCAAAATCAGCAATTATAGCTATTTACCTAAAACAAAAGTCCCTTTGTGACACCCTAATGAACATTTTCAGGATTATATGTAAAGGTAGTAAACAAAAGTTATTAATGTAATAATAATTTGTACAAATGTAAAAGTACACAAAAGTCTACCCACTTTTGTATCTATTTTAAACTGATATACAAATTATAAATTGTTTTTAATACAAATTGCAAAAACCTGAAATTTAAGCGATATCAAGAGTAATCTAAAATTACATATACATATAATGATTTTATCTCAGATCGCCCATAAAATCCTATAAATTATCACAATAAAACTGAAAATACCAAAATTTATTTGAAGATACAATTAAACAAGTGATTGGCTATAATTTTATTGTAACATTATTTGAACAAGAAGGTAACAAGTAACGAAAATACGATGTTGTTGATTTGGTTTGCTGTAATTGTTGATGTTTCAATATTAGTGTCACAAAACTAATTAAAGTAATATGTCCTATGGGATTCTAAAAAGTTATGTAGAGACAGTCACAAACATACAATAAAATATATAATTTTATTAGCAATACATTATAATAAATACATCATCACAAACAGAAAGTATCTAAATATTATCATTTGAAATCACACATTAAAAGTTGACAAAATGCTGTGCACGTTTTAAATTAATCAAATAAAATATGTGTGCTTGCAAAAACACTTTTTATTACTTGACCGAAAAGATACTCAGTGTTTGAATTGACTATGTCTACAGTATTTGGTAAACCACATACATTGTCTTATCGGCATTACTTAGAAAAAAAAATTACAAGAAATATCTTATGCTCGGTTGGTAAACACTTGATTTTTCTGCTAGGCATTGGAATGTTCAACAACTTGATTGACTTTGGTAAATAATTATGGAATTATTTTTCAACTTATACTTCCTCATTAGTTTCATTATCATCGTCAGCAAAGAGCATTCGTTTCTTGATGCCCTAAATGTATTTTAATGTAACTAAATGCTATGACCATTGAAACGATGAGCACACACTTTTCTTCAGTCTTAAATGTAAGAACCATTGCTACAAATCTAGTTTATTTTCATCTAAAACAAGTAACGATTTGGCCCCTAGATTACAATGCGACAATAAGGAATAATATGAAAGAGTCCTACTTAAAATTAGCACAGTTCAGGTCATACGATGTGTTTAAAGAAGTACGAGGTATTATTAGCTGGAAGCACGCGTGTTGTCGGTCGTCGGCCTCGAGTTGTTGGCTGCTGCCGGCTGTTGGTATTTGGGCACTGGATACATAGGTCTTGGCTCAATTGTAGAAACACTGTCATACCTGGAGCATTAGAGTGTATATTATTTTACAGTACTATCGGACTATATGGTTCCTGTAAATGACGTAATTTTAAAAATTTAAATTGCTGTATTGATTACTGGATGACTGAAAGAGAATGTTAATAGACATAAGTCTTCTTTTGTACAGCCTATTAATTTTAGGTGTTACAATATCATGTTAATATATGAGGAAAACTATGTAAATAAGTCTCTTTTACTCAGTGAATTTTAGAGCATGAGAGTATTCATATAAGTGTATGAATAACAAATCAACACAAATTTTATGAAAGCTAAATAAATCAGATAGGGTTTCGATGTAAGATTGTAATCAACTGACTTGTTGCTCTTGTACTTATCGGGGATAGCTTGGTAGGGCTGCAGCGGGGCGTGGGCGTGTGAGCGCGACAACTCGCGCGCACAGCCCTCCAACTCCGCCAGCGAATAGCCCGAACACTGCGCTAACGCCGCCGGCCAAGCTGACAAGTAAATCCGAACTCTACTTACATGCTTTCGCACATAGCGAATTTACAATGTAGTTATATTGAGTTTAAGCACCACCAGATTAATAATAATGATAATAATAGCAGTGGTAGCCCAGTGATTTGAAATTCAGGCTCCCGCACCGGGGTGTCTAGGTTCAAATCCTGGTATGCACCTCTTATTTGTTGAAGTACCTGATTTGAAATACTCGTAAATGGTGAGAATACCAGCCAAGTTCTCTAAGGTATGTATGATGAGGCAAAAAAGTGTGATAGGATACCCGCCGCGGCACAGAGAGGATGCAGAAGGTCGGCGGGAGTACGCTCACTGCAGGCCGCGCGGTCGCACAGCAGGCAGTGGCGCGCGATAGCCAAAGCACTCGCAGCAATCATCGACGACTTATACTGCAGGTATGGGTCAGCTTCTAGCAGACTCAACTCAGCTATGTACTGCAATAGGAGCAAATACAAAACTAACTTGAGACAGCCCTTCTAATTAACAATGATCATTAAAAAAAATTGAGACAACTCCACACATCACGGTCACATTTCAATTTAGCAAATAAATACCTGTTTTATGGTAGCCAGACAGCTGATAAACATATCATACTTATGTAGGTATTTGTGTTACACACAGACAGAAAAGACATGTGCTTACCACACTAATGTTTGTCCTAGTTGGGAATCGAACCCATGTCTCTAACCACTTCACTAAAAAAACAAGTATATGCAACTACAAGGCAATTTACCCCAAGTATAGGCAGTGAAACTTGGTTAAATGGGACCTGGATAAGTGAGAAACCTCCATAACTGCAACTCGTGCTGAGGTCCCAGCACTTAGGCACTAAATTACCTCTGTTAGTGTGACGACAACGACGACAAAAACGTTTTAGCCAAACAGAGTTTTATATAATTCAAATCATCATTTGAAAGGGTACACTACAACACTAATTTTTATGTATGTGAAAATTAATGGCCAACAGGGAAAGTACACTTACGGCAGCTAAATGGAAAGTCTTCTTTGAAAGTCCATTTGAAATGCAATAATGAGATAGGAATGCAAGTGAAGTTGGTGTAGAGAGGTCGAATGAAAGGACCTTCAGGATGAGATGCTCCATACGTAACACTTCACGTTTTGTGTATGTGTCATCTGTGATGTACACAAACTCAGATACGTCGGGTGGGTACACTTCTTCATATTTCCTGTACAGAACAAGGCAATTATTAGTACAATAATAATCTTGGTGTTCTAAAACACAAGCAACTCAAACTGAAATACGCTAGTCTTTTAGAAATTTTTATAGAACCTTGGACAACACCCAGTAGATTTAAGTTAATGCCTATATTTTGACGCATCAATTAGACTAACAAGAGCCACCCACTTAATTTACTTACTTACAACTTAGTTCACATAATTTATGAAACATCAAACAAATGCAATTCAAACATCTGATTATTATGACTTTAGGATTATTTTGATCTTGACCACGTATAATTTGTACATATAATTGCTTAATTCTAAACCCAACAGTAATTATTTTTTCCATATTATGCCCAACTTCTTTTTTTAGATCTCACTGTTGGGCAAGGGTCGTTTGGTCTCTCCGTAATTGCAGCACCAGGAAGTATAGGCAGATGTGTGTATTTGAATAACTTCTGTGTTAATATTTTATATCTTTCTTAAAGTCTGTTCACCAAAATAACTGCAGATTTATGTCATCCATAACTTTTTGAAGCAAATAAGAAATTCATTATTTCTTCACTATCATCATTATTTCATGTCACACTTATTATGACAGTTGAGTGTGTAAGTGTATAAAAGTAACAGTTATATTATAAAAATGGAAGTCGATCAACTTACGCAGCGATATAAGTAGCCGCTGTGCCAACTAGCTGGAGTTTAGTTCTAACAACACTCATGTAGGACAGAAACCTATCGACATAGGAGACAGCCAGGTGTAGCGTCTCACTCTGCTGCTTGTACTCATCGCAAACTTCCACCAACCAGTCAATGAGAATGGACCGCATCATATGAGTAATGTCCGGCTGCTTGCGCATATAACGAGGGTTGGCTCTATTCTTTACCTGTTTTAATAAAGCACTGTTACAACTATACACTGATAAACTAGCATTTTGCTTGATGAGCAACATTCTACAGGGGCATTAGCATACATCAGAAATTATAACTATGCTTATTAACCATTAGTAACAAAACTTTCAGAACATATAACGGATTCATCAAGTCATAATACAAACCTCAATTTCTTTCATGTATTCATAGATGTCATGACGATACTCAACAACATGAAAGAACATCTCCTTAGCTGTTTGTGCAGTGGTAGCGTCTTCATCATCTAGTGTATCATCCAGAATTTGGCTCTCATTCTTAGAAATAGACATGGACAAAATGCTTGAATCCACAATGGACATCGGAGATTCTACAACCTTCTTTTCCACATCTTTCTTCTCTTGCATTGAAAGTCTGAGATACAGAGTTCATAGTGTAATACATTTAGTTATATATACAGTGTAAATTGCATAAATAACCAATTTCTTTATAACCAAAAACTGGTTGGTGTGTACTATAATTAAAACCCATATTTTAAAGAATCCTCTCACAAAATTTTTTTGCAAAAGGACAATGTTTTTATTTAAACATGGGCACTATTTAGTTATGGCATTAATATATATTTATTATAATTAAAAGAATTACCAGAAGAGGTGATTAAATGAAGTATTGGCTTAGAAAAACAGGTAGGTAATTCAAAAGAGTAAAATATAGAAAATAACAGTTTAAAAAATTCATGTATATTTAGGCACAAAACTACATTGTATATAGTAAAGTTGATTTTTTACAGCTTCTGTAATAAAGATTTTTTTTTATTCCATAATAAAGACGAAAAGGCTCTTTTAATTTTATAATATTTGAGTTTACACTTTGATATATGTTTGAACGAAATCATACATGTTTAATGAGCTTGCATTTAATGCATTTAAAGCCGTTTATAACATAGTTTTTTAAGATATAACACATATTCCTTTCGCTACAAAGGTTTAGTTTAACTTGCCTAAGTTCCGGTCCATCTTTAGGCAGTTCTGCTTGTTTCTCCACTTGGGCACAGAGAGCCTTAACATTCTCAGCAGCAGCTACGAAGTAATTATCCTTTCTAGATTCTTTACAAGCATAAGATTTGAAAGGCTCCCGTTTCTTAACCTCAGTGTCGTCCTCGTACACGCTGAATGCGCGAAACTGCGCCACGGGAGGCACAATGTTCTTCTCGTTCTTAATTTGACGCACTGTTCTGTTCTCATCTTGAACTTTACACGGTCCATTCGTCAATCCAGGCTAAAAACATTATTTTTGAATATATTTTAAACCTAAGCACATGAAATAATAACAAGAAAAAGACTTACAAGTTTCACGTTCCGGTTTTTTCCGTTTTGATTACAAGCGAATTGGCTGAGGTCACCTAGAGCTCGTCTTTGTGTTGCAGCAGAAAATACATCTGCATTATCCTTTCTAATAGCCAAAGAGGCATTTTCTTGATCTTCGTGAATTCTAAAAGCTGCCATTTCTGCAGTATTTCCGTAAACACTAAAACTAAGCCAGGTTAACAAAACGTAGGGTGATTTTACCAACGGCCGATCTCTAAACGGAAATACGTGTTTAAAGTTAGTTAACTATGCATTTTATTATTAAATTGAGAGTAGTTACTAAACTTCATAGATCTTATTTCGAATACACCCTCAAAAAAACGCTAAGCAGCGTCAACGGACAACAGACATTTTGGTGCTTTCAGCTGTTGCAGTTTACTTTACTCTTTTCTCTTTGCCATTTTAAATTTTAACCAATGAAGCGTTCTCTGTGTGGTCTATAGTCTATACTTGAACGTTAAGTGCAAAATACTTCAGTTATTGAAGAATTAAACATTATTATAAAGAGCAGCTTACATACCATATCAAATTTATTACAATCTACATGTATAATGAAATATTTGCTAAAATAGAGATGATAGCAGTGATTGTATATTGATATACAACAGTTCGGTAAAGAAAAGGCCGTGAAACCATTTCGAATTTCTTTTGACCCCCCTCTTAGCTTCATAGATCATAGTTATTAAGTCTATACAAAGGAAAACATCTTATAATTAAACATTGTCGATTTTGGAAGCCATTTCAATTATTGATAACTGTTTTAAAACAATTAAAAAATAAGATCGTGTAAATATTTGAATGGCTGTAATGTGTGATTATTTAAAATGCTGTTTAATTTTAAACTTAATAGTCAATTTAATCTTAATAGTCGAAAGAATGGCGGTCTTAATATTCAATAAACTTTGATACTTGTTCCATAAATAAAGCAGGTCTTTATGTACCGATACAAACTGTACTTAATCCGGTGCGATCGGACTTATGGCGTAGAAGAGTTAATTATTTATCTTTGTACTAGACATTGACATATTTTAATTATTATTTCAATAATGCCATATTGACAATATTATGACAGTGACAGCTTTGACAGTTCCAATAAGAGGTGTCTGACTGAAAGTTATTATGTAGTTCCTTCAAGGCTTAGAAGTTCGATATTCTAACTTAAATACAAGATTTTAATATATTTATTTAATTAAACATTTAAGACGGTATACATAACAAAGTGATGTTCATGTTCATGAATATTAAACATTCATTTTATAAATTTATAACCCAAACTTTAATAATATTGAACTTTGAAAATTTTCAATTTATTTTATAAAAAATCAAGTACTATTGGTATTAACATTCCTAAAATGAATAAACATATATTTTCTTTATTGTTGGTATTATTTTATGGCTGCCAAATTTGCTATACCATAAGAGAATATACAAAGGAAGATATTTTAAAGCTAAGGTGAGATAATTGAACAAAAAACCATAATGTACAGTATTGGTCTAGCAATTCAAGAATTCAGTCTTCCACTTCGATATGCTTCGATATACTCCTACCATTCCTATTTGTTTCTATAATATATAACGTAATCTCAAGTCATAACAGAAGCAGAAACACTCAGAAAACCGTCATGTTCTGTAAGGCATGTGAAATCTTATCAATCGATGTAAAGCCTGTATATTAGACTATGTCCTTAATCTTTGATGAGAAGAGGCCAACATACCACAGTGGAATGATCATAGCTTTGATGATCATAAAAATACAATCTATGTCAGTTACTTAACCACTGTACAATACAATGTATTGCTTAATGTACCATTATTTATTCTATTTTAGAGAAGAAGTAAGAGATATGTTCCATCATGCCTATGATAGCTACCTGAAATATGCATATCCATATGATGAGCTGCGGCCATTGAGCTGTGATGGTGTGGACACTTGGGGCAGTTATTCTCTCACCCTCATAGATGCTCTGGACATGCTAGTGATCATGGGAAACTATACAGAATTCAATAGGGTTGTGGACATAGTCCTGGAGAAACAAAACTTTGATGCAGACATTAATGTGTCTGTGTTCGAGACAAATATTAGGATTGTTGGAGGCTTGTTAAGTGCACATTTATTATCATATAAGTAAGTAATGCTATTTTATAAGCAATTTGTACATTACCAACATTAACCTGCGGGAATATGTATCAAATAAATAATTGACAACAGACAAACAAGTCCATAGTTTGTAGTAAGCTGTTAAAATGTATCTTATAAAAAGAGTTTTCTAATATTTCATAAGTTTAACAAAAGTAAAATAATGTAAACTGCTTTTATACTACATGCATTTGATTCATCTACACTCCGGCAAGAACATAATATTGTAATATTTCATTAATAAGACAAATATCTCATGCATAAAAGTTGTTTACAAGTTTGTTACAGATTTATAAATATCTAAATTAAACATCCAAGAATGTTATTTCTCTATACAATTTATTGTTCGCAGATCAGGAATGAAACTAGAGCCAGGTTGGCCTTGTAATGGTCCTCTGTTACGGCTGGCTGAGGACGTGGCGCATAGGTTAATTGCAGCATTTGATACCACCACTGGTATGCCTTATGGTACCATCAATTTGCGGTCTGGAGTGCCTCCTGGTGAAACTACAGTAACATGTACAGCTGGAATTGGGACATTTATCATTGAATTTGGAACACTCAGTAGACTCACAGGGGACCCACTGTATGAAGAGGTAATAATGTATGTCTGGCTAAATTATCATAAAATTAATGGGGACACTTCCGCATATACATATCTGATTCAGACAGCTGGTAATAATACATGTATGGTATAATAATTATAAAGATATTTATATTACACCCAGACTCACAACAAACAAATGCGCTCACCACACCAAGGTTCTTCTGGGGAATTGAATCCACTACCTCCAATTTAGCAGTCAGGGTCTCTAACCGCTAGATCAAGAGGTCATGTTATAGTGATTGCTTGAATCAAAAATTATTATTAAATTATTTCAGGTCGCGTACAACGCACTAAAAGCTTTGTATCATCACAGATCACCAATTGGTCTTTTGGGCAATCACATCGATGTCATGAGTGGCAGATGGACTGCCCAGGATTCCGGTATAGGAGGAGGGGTGGACTCCTACTTTGAATATTTAGTTAAAGGTAAAGGCAAATGCAAAACAAAGATGTTTGTTTACTTGCACAAGTATGCATACATTTAAAGATTTTACAGAATTATTAGATCAATCTATATAAAGTCTTTTCCCATAATTTATGAAATTTTATTTTACTTATATTTATCATTAATATATAAAAATGAGACTAAAATTAACATACATTTCAGTTAGATATTTATAATTAACGTGAAACCGTCAGTTAAATACCTAATATACTTACATATTGAAAACATCCAAGGTGTCCATCGGCTTTAGTGCAATTTAGACTAAGATACAAAAAGGCAGTGGATATTTTTCTAAAATATGTAAAATTTCTTTTTTATGCTAACATCTCTTAGAACCAATCACAAGATAGCTTATCTAAGAGTATTGTGTATAAGTGCATATGAGTTATTGAATATGACTGTGTAAGATAATTTTACACTAACAAAACAAATATTGCGATCAGCAGGTTTACTAACCACTGGACCAAACAACCAGTAGTAATTATAATTATTTTTGATTTGTTTTAGGTGCTTTATTATTAGAGAGACCAGAATTAATGTCAATGTTCATGGAAGCCAAGGAAGTGATTGATAAATATTTGAAAAAAGGCGACTGGTACGTGTGGGCCACGATGCTGCGCGGCCACGTCACCTTGCCGGTGTTCCAGTCGTTGGAGTCGTACTGGCCCGGTGTGCTCAGTTTGATTGGTGAGTTTACCATACCATCTTCTCATCAATCTTGTCAAGACCAAAACCTTTTCATGTAAAGTAAAAAACATTACTTACGTATGGTTGTTGCTGTTAGTTACTCGTGGTTATATAAATATACGTCATGCAATTTGTTCTTATGATTAGTAAAAAAAACCTAAACCAGCAGACCAACCTAAACAGCAGTTTACAAATAGGGCTAATTTTAGTACTGCGGTATTCGAGATTAAACCTCCCTTTGTGAACAACAATAAAGTATTATATAAATTGATAAAGTAGCAATAAACGTTCATAAACATCAAAAAAATATTGGTAAAGCAACAAGAAAGTGATCTTTTTGTATAATTATACACTATGGCTCCGGACTGACATGGTTTGGTGTAGTATATATGTAAGTATACTTGCAATTGACAGACACTTGTTTCAGTCCAAAACATAAATTTTTTTTCATAATAATTGTTTAATAATAGACATAGGAGTAGGGGTGACGCTACCCAAGGCCAACTTTATGCATGCTCTACCACCGATTTTCTAGCATGTGTTAATATATTGCTTACAAAATGTATATGCAGTATAAATTTCGACAGGTGATAGTGACACAGCAATGCGGATTATCCACAATTATCACAGCGTGTGGCGGCAGTACGGATTCACGCCCGAAGTATATCACTTCGGCACTCGCGAAGCGTCTTCGGCGCGGGAGAGTTACCCGTTGCGTCCTGAACTAATAGAGTCCATCATGTACTTGTACCGCGAGACTCGCGACCCGGTGCTGTTGCAGATGGGCGAGGACATCCTGCGTAGCATCCAACACAGCGCCTGGACCCCGTGCGGTTATGCCACGGTACGAAATATTACGTCAAATGTACTGTTCATTTTCGACATTCTCTTATACCTAGTCCCAAACACTTGCACTAAGTTATGCCTTGAACACATAGTTTAGTGTTTAACAAAAATTATCTGCAATTTTACTCTGAACTATAACATTTTTATTTACATACGTTTTATGACATTAAGGGAACCTTTGCTGTCCTGAAGGAAACGAATCTTTGTTTCAGATTAAGGACGTTCGTGATCATAGAAAGGAGGACCGAATGGAATCATTCTTCTTAGCAGAGACAACAAAGTATTTGTACCTGCTGTTCGACCCTGACAATTTCATCCACAACCCTGGGGTAAAAGGCACCGTCATAAACACTGTTAACGGAGAATGTATTGTAGATGTTGGCGGGTACATCTTCAACACAGAAGCTCATCCGATAGATCCTACGATGCTTTACTGCTGCCATGAAGCCAGCCGAGGGTGAGTGTGTATCAATAATTAAGAAATATTTCAAAATGAGGTCAGTTTATATAACTTATTTAATACAAGAGTGAACAGGTATTTTTTTAACAAGCGTCGTACATGCTAGGATGCACTTCACTTGCTAACCGGTGAGCTTGTAGTCAAACACAAGCCTAGTTAATAAGATAGCTTATAAGCTTATAAGATATAACATTTTTGTAGAAGGAAACAGTTATTATGATGTACAAATATAGTACATATCTGTTGACGAGGTCTTATTGTTATATAACGTTCTTTGCAGAGTAAATATAAGTGAAATACATAGAGTTTACCAAATTCTAGAAGAAGAGGATAATATTGAATTTCTAACAATTATTGAATCAACAACAAACAAGAATAATTCAAACCAAAACAAAACACAAACTGAAAAATCGAACGTTGACGCTATTCATCAGAATGAGATTAAACAAGATTCTGAGAATGTCATTAAAATTGAACAGGATCATGTTTTGATCAAAACAGAAATGAAAACAGGATATGTAAACATTGACGGTACAGAAAGAGAGAAAGTTAAAAACGAGTCCAGTTTGAGTGACATCGTGAAAGAACGTATCCATAAATATTACAATAAAAGTAATGCCAATCCAGAAAATACAGACAATCATAAGAAAACCCCCGTCGAAGTCAATACAAAGAAACCCCAAGGGAATGTTGATGTCGATGATATAATAGTACCCGCCCAAGCGGAGAAAATGGAAAAGATGCAAGTTTGCAACACTAAAACGAAGGAAGGCTTTAAATTATTGCCAATAGTTTTGCAAGAATTTCTTAGTGACGATTGGAAAACGAATCCGAAATGTGAACCTCAGCATATGCTGGAGAGGATTCGAAAAGAAAAGCGGTACCCAGACCATCCGCACGCCGACCAGTACCACCTGCTACTGACGCCGGCGCCGTCGTTCTTGCAAAGGATCTCTCTCGCTGGCGAATTTCTATCTAAGAAACAGTTGCAATTGTAACACATGCTAAATGTCAGAAGTGGACCGTTACTATTAGTAAGCCAGATTAGTTACAGCTGTTGTTTTTGTTACGTTATTTTTATGAATTGTCATATAAAGTTGTAAGGTAAAAAATTAAAGTTGTCTTAATATACACACTTTTTATTAAACAACGTGTCACCTGGATAACGATTGCCTATTTTTGGAACTAGTTTATGCTGAATTCAGATGATCTCAACGCCTGGGCTTTATGAACTTGACACAGTTACGTGTGCCAATATGTTTGACAACAAAATAATTTTATAATCGATTTTTTTAAGTTAAGTTAAGTTACTTAGATGTTGTAAATTATATTATTCATTTACTAGCTTTTGACCGCGACTTCGTCCGCGTGGAATAGTGACTGAGCTACATTTAGAGTATTCCAAAATAAATTATAGCCTATATGTTGCCGAGGTCTAACAGCTATATAACAAAAACAGTTTCATCGAAATCCGTCCACTACTTTTTGCGTGAAAGTCGGATAACAAATAGAGAGAAAAATTTCATAATTTTTTTTGGCTTGTGTTGCCTGTATGAAGACCCCTAGGCGTATTTTTTTTAGTTTTTATTCAACATTTTTATTATTCTACAGTTTTATTATATGTATAGATAGATTTAACGCCTTTTCTTTACAATAGACTGAATATATTTGTGCATTTTTGCTTTTAATTGTACCATAAATAGGATTTGATGTCAAAGAGTAAAGTTGTTGAAGTTCAAGTGACGCAGTACACGTAGTAGGCTTGTCACAACATACTCTGGCAAGATCGAAGTCAAAATTCCAGTAATGTAACGGATATCAACACTAAAAATGCTCTGTCTTCCTCCCGGTGTAAGCGGGTCCGATGACCTAAGGATTACTTCGGGCGGTGTTCTCAGAGAAAAGAAAAGCTCATTTTCATCAGTTTCTCGTCATTATCATGACCGATTTGAAAACATCTCCATCTGAAGAAAATACGTTATCTGCTAAAGGGTATAAGTTAATAAAATTTGTAGGAGAAGGAGCTTACGCGAAGGTTTTCTTGACTGAATACACTGGAAAGGACGATTCTAATAAAGTAACTCTAGCGTGCAAAATAATAGAAACATCCAAAGCTCCAAAAGATTTCGTCCTAAAATTTTTACCCCGAGAAATAGATGTTCTAATCCATCTAAATCACCCTCATCTTATTCATATACATAGCATATTTCAAAGGAAAACGAAGTATTACATTTTTATGAGATACACTGAGAACGGGGATCTTCTCGGGTATATTTTGAAACACGGTTGCGTCTCAGAGAATCAGTCGCGAGTTTGGCTTCGACAACTGGCTTTGGGTCTACAGTATCTACACGAACTAGAGATAGCCCATAGGGATATCAAATGTGAAAACGTGCTTTTAACAGCAAACTTTAACGTGAAGCTCTCCGACTTCGGCTTTTCGAGATTGTGTGTCGATGACGAAGATCAGCCAATTCTAAGCGAAACATACTGTGGATCTATGTCGTATGCGGCGCCTGAAATTTTAAGAGGGAAACCGTACTTACCTAAACCGACAGACTTGTGGTCGTTGGGGGTGGTTTTGTTCGTAATGCTAAATAAGTCGATGCCATTCGACGATACTCGTATGCGCAAGCTGTTCGAGCAACAGATGGGCAAAAGATACCGATTTAGATCGCGCGTGGCGAGTATTATTTCACTGGAATGCAAGTCAGTAGTCAAACATCTGTTAGAACCAGACCCGGGGCTACGGTATAACGCTACGCAGGTACTTAATTCGGAATGGATTGCAATGGACACAAGATTAACAAGTACGTAATAATTTAGATAAACATCAATGTAAGATTTTCACAGAAACTGTCATTAACAATTATTTTACTGTAGGCTTAAACGCCGTTGAAGCAGCCGCATTGAAAAGAGCTCGAGAAGAGCGACGTAGACTTTCCGACTCGCACAGGAATCCGCCAAAAAGACAGGGCGACATTTTAGAAAGGCAACAAAGGGATTCTGCATTTAGGGTTTGTATATACGTTATGGTACATGCTTTAGAGATAGAATATATTGAAGTTATTGTTTCTGTCGATATATTATTATTACTACTATTATACTTACCATCACGCCAGATCCCTAACGCGATAGGCATTCTGTCAATATAGATGTCTATTATTTAATCTTTTATACTTGCTGAAGAATGTATAGGTATATATAGATAGATATGCTAGATTAAAAATTATTTTCTTCCACATACCATCATATGGTATTAACTATTTGCAATTTACTTATGGTATAGATATTTTACTTTCAGGCCAGTGAAATGATAAAATCATTAGCCCATATAGCAGTTAAACAGATGAAACAAGAATAAATGGAGGGCAAAGCAAAGGTATTCTGTAGTATCATAAACTAGATCTCGTTTCAATATTTGATCTAACTACATTAAAAACAGCTTTACCACTCTGAAAATTACAGATTCGCATTAAAGATGACTTAAGACTCTCTAATTCCGAACATTTAACATTGAATTCTCGGGGTTATAAAATATTAAAGAAAATAAATGAGGGATCCTATGCTAAGGTATCAACTTTTTACTTGGACCGTTGGATTTTAAACGTACCTATGTGCAACTTTGATAGACCTGCAGGCTACCATGTAATGTTCATTCTGAATAAATTATACTAATAATATCACAGGTTTATCTCTCCGAATACCGAAATCCTAGTAAAGCTGATAAAACAACAATATTGGCATGTAAGGTGATAGACACCAGCACGGCGCCTAAGGATTTTGTAAAAAAGTTCCTTCCACGGGAAATTGAAATGTTGATTAAGTTAAATCACCCGCACTTGGTACATACACATAGCATATTCCAGAGAAGATACAAATATTTCATCTTCATGAGATACATGGAGCATGGCGACTTGCTGGAACACATACTACAAAAAGGAGCGGTTCAAGAGGACCAAGCTCGGATCTGGACGCGCCAGTTGGCCCTCGCGATCCACTACATGCATGAGCTCGAAATCGCTCATAGAGACATTAAGTGTGAAAATGTTCTCATCACTGCTAACCAAAACGCGAAATTATCCGATTTCGGTTTTGCACGATTCTGCGTAGATAAAAGATTGAAAGATATTCCCAGTGAAACATTTTGTGGATCTTTATCGTATACTGCCCCAGAAATTTTACAAGGCGCACCATATTTTCCCAAACCTACAGACATTTGGTCCCTGGGCATAGTAGTGTATGTGATGTTAAATAGAGCTATGCCATTTGAAGATAAACACATAAAGCAGCTTTACCAGGCGCAAGTGAATAAAAATTGGAGGTTTCGGTCACGATACATAGATTCCTTATCGGCGAATTGCAAACGGTTAATTACGTCAATGTTGGAGCCTAACTACCAACACAGACTTAAAATCGAACAAATAATTAGTTGCGAATGGTTTGCCATGGATTCCAGATTGTCCGGTAAGGCTTAAAAATTTATTCAAATTTATTTTCGTGCGACATGTGCTTTTCGTAATGTTATGAAATTGTTACGGACAATTCATTATTGTATTTATCATCATTTTAATATCAAATCCCTTTCGAACGTACTGTGTAACGGTCCTTGGATACTTGGATCCTGGTAGGAAAAGATGTAATAAAGTCAAATTGTCAAAAAAATTGAATAAATACATTATTTTTTTTATAAATATATGCTTAATAT
>DWUN01000195.1:0-27691 GCA_018249975.1 Passova gellias
CGCATCAATCCTGTTCTCTGCAAAAAGATAACAACAACAACAACAACAACAACATAACATCACGCCAGGTCCCTAAAGGGGTAGGCAGAAAGCACCGAAATATTAAAAAATAATGGTTGATATTTGTTTTCAGAGTATTAAAGAAAGCATGCTGACAAGGTGGCTGACTCTGGTGTTGCTGGCTGCGAGCTGGCGCGCCACCGACGGCTGCACCTGCCAGCCCGGACATCCACAGAGCTATTACTGTAATAGTGACTTTGGTAAGTCCCACATTACTGCTATGCGTAAATTAAATGATATCAAAGAGAAATAAATTAAAAGCTACGTGCTTTAGAGATATGCCTAACCCAATAATATAAGTAGATAATAATAATCTTACATTACGTAAATTAAGTCTTTATTTTATCGAACATAATTTTAATTTCTGTTCATTGAATCGCATTGAAATTATTTCAAAAACAACTAAATAACAGTTACGCATGTTATCTTTTTACTATCCAGCCTACCACTTAGTGAATTTTACACCGGCTCCTCACATTAATTTTCTTTTTCCTTTGTTTCAGTGATCGTCGGCAGAGTACAAAAATTGTTTAGAGGGAATGATTTTTTCGACGCGTACAAAGTGAAAATACGGAACGTTTTCAAAGTAAACACATTATTCAATTTCATAACTTAATTTTACCACGAAACTCGTAATAAGTTCATCGGGTCGAAGTTCGGATTGAGTAATTTAATTTAATTCCTAAATCCGGCCACTAACAAAAATTTGTTAAAAAAGTATACCGTTGAATATAGGTACGAAAATATGTTTTTAATTACTATAAAAGAAGACCACCTAATTGATTTAATTGGGCTGCTGCAAGTTATTCTTTAATTCTCTGAGTAAACAACGGTCCAGACACCTATCTCGAAGAGAGCTTATGTGCAAAGCTCAGAGATAACTATAGGCTACAGAGATCTTATAATATGATCACCAACTTGAATGTTATATTTTTATTTTCAGGCAACCCCAAAAGCGGCGCTGGCCTTAAAATCAGGTCGAATATTAACGCCGTCTGAAGATTCTCTTTGCGGAGTGAACCTGCAGCCTAGAGAGACCTACGTTATAACAGGTAATACTTATCTAAGATACTTGTGTAGCTTCCTTTTTATTTTATACTTGCATAAAATGAAAAAGACGATGCAGTTCTTTGCAATAAGTAAACAAAAATATAAGGAATATCTTCTGCACCTTTTTTTAATACTATTATGAGAAATTTTCAATTTATGTCCATAGTATAACCTAATCAACCAAACCTTTATGTGAAAAATATCAATATCATAATGTTAATTAAAGTTAGAGAGTTGTAAAACCTTTCAAGTTTTTGAATTATCAAATATATTATAGTTAATTTTCTATGTTAGTTGTAGTGGAAAGGACCATAATAATGATATTGTAAAGAAAAACAAAATTATTGTATAGGATTGTTAAAACATGCTTTTCCAACGTTGAGAAGTTTCAACGTACGTGTGTTATTGAAGTGGGTTATTGTTTGTTATTAATCTGAATAAATATATCCCTCTATACATACACAACATTTGTTAATGAAAGGAATGAATTTTAATATAGTGTTATAAAATTATATTACCGTATTGTAATTGCATGAAAAACTAAACTTAGTTTACTTAAAAAATTATTAGAATTTTTTAGTGAAAGCAAAGCATTTTACTTGATTTTTTGGCTTTTTCGGGCGTCGAGACATTAACAAGTTTTAGAAACAATGTTTTGGAAGTTAGCTTTTTCATTGGTATCGACTTAAAGCTAATTATTGCGATTATTCTTTATTTTTAAATATTCCATTACCCGTTTGCAGGTCGAGTGGTGCATCTGCAAGCACACGTATACCTTTGTGGGTATGTTAACAAGTGGCGTGACGTCACTCCACGGCAAAGAAAAGGATTCAGACTACTCTATAAACAAGGTTGCACTTGCAAGGTAAGCAATAATACAAATGATTAGACAACATTCGTTACGTAACTGCATTTTATTAATAATCATGACAAGAAATAACGATGTCAAATTTAGAATTAGCCAATCTGGTTTACCTAAGCCAATCGGGTTTTCTCTTCATTTATATTTCAATTAACTCAAATCATCACATACAGCACAGGTATTTCGTTATTATGATAAAAAATCCGAAGCGCAACGATAAATACGATCAACAATTTAACGCATGAACATGACGAAGCGAAGAAAGATTTAAGATAAAATATTGTAAGACCAGTTCCAGCAAACCACAAGGAACTCGATAACTTCTACGATTCATAGCATTGTTTACTACAGTTTGTGGCTTCGTTCAGCATTCTAATTTATTTTTACATCCCTATTTTTTTAACTTTACATTTGTATTCTTGTCAAGTAAGAGCAAAAGGAATTTGTAGTAGGTATATTTTATTGTAGAAATATTGCGTAGCTATACCCAATCGTCCTGCCCATAGTTTATTAGATTCTCGGTACATTAATAATGTCATAAGTACATTTAGCGTTTTTTAGAAACGTTGCTACTTTGCGTTATTACTTTGAAATCGTCGCAAGCGGCGTCGTTTTCCTTATCTATTTTGTATTCGGTATTTCATACGTAGGCACTTAGCAAATCGTAGCAGCGCGAACATTCATGATCATGTTATTATTGTTCGAGGTTATTTCAATTATTTTGATATTTTACAACGAAATATTATGCGACTACCATAAATGTTTATAATCACTAGTTTATTGTACTTATATTTTTCACAGATTCTTATTTTATCTCTATATACGGTTTTCTTCATATTTTAGTAGTGTATTGAATTGTATTGCCTTCACAAATTTAATAATTTTACGGTCTTAAACTGTCAGCTTTAGGAGATCACGTTGGTTCGTCTTGCTGTACATTTTAAAAGAATATATTCACAAATTAGTTACGTAACGATAATACATAATATAATACATAATTATGTTTAAGAAATTTGTATAAAAAACGAGTTATTTTTTTTTTCAGGTGCATATAACTCGCCGCAATTCGAAATCGCCGAACGCTTGCGTGGCAAGCTACGATGACTGCTACGAGCGACACGGCGTTTGCCTGCACGACCGGGAGCGGCAGTGTCGTTGGACTAGGTACATAACTCATCACCATCATTAATAACTATTCGTTATTCCAAGACACTCTCTTGACAGTAGTAGGGTGCACGGATTTGTTCGAAACATCAAACAGTTTCACCCAGTTGTGACTTTAGTGTTTAGGACGTTGCACGCAGATGTCTGTGGCGACAGGGATCAGCGACATTTGTTAAGCTTGTAATACCACATTTCATCTCGTTTCATGTTCGTTCATTAATCGCGGAAATCCCCAGTATAATATAATATGGTATTAAGTTCGTAAATTATATTTTATATCGCACATGTTGCAAAACAACCCGTTATACGTTTACATACCTCTGTTTTGAAACAGACTTAAAATTATCTCACATTATATTCTAATGTAATATGTGGATTCGCTTTATCCTGCATAACAGTTCATCTACAATATCAGCCGCAACCACTAAATATTATTAACTGTATTCAACGTACTTAAGCGAATGTTCTTTAAAAATGTACACCGAGGAACACCGATAAACACAAATATTTGATTCCTTTTTAGGTAGTGGTTCAATAATTATAATTGTCCTTTTCAGAGCGCCAGCCCTCACAAGATGTCTGCAAAAGCAACACTTCAATAGCACGATGACTTGATTCATGAACGCCTATCCGAACTGTAACCATTAACTGTAACAACCATTTGTATATCGCGATACGTTTTCGATGAAATTCCGCTGTTACCTTTGTATTTGTTACTAATTTTATAAAGAAGTTTAGAGCTTTTAAAAGGTTATAAGTCAAATGTTCACGCTAACATCTCTCTTGAGCTACATTTGCAATTTATGATTAAAGCAAACACTATGGATTCGCTCACTCAATAGAAATAATGCAATCAACAATAGAGCACTATTGTATTAATTGTCAAGTAAACATTGCTTAATGAGAAATGTAGTCGGGCAGCTCGTATGCTACATAAACTGAAACTCCGTCATCGCTCATGGAATCTACATTTTTCAATGTAACATTTAATAATACGAATTTACGCGACATTCATACGTTATTATTATTGTTATTCCTTGGATTTTATTCCACAGATGATCCTAAATTGTTATTTCGTCTCATAGGCGAAAGGATTTTAACGTTATTTTGTATTAATTTATTTTAAGTTATATTTATATGTAAGTTAAAAGTGTAAATTAACAAAAATAGTGATATGTTTAGTTTAAAATAAATATTTAAGAAATTAAAAATAGTATTTTATGTTGATCCCTTAAACGCCTATTTTTTGTTAATGGCAAAAGGCACCTATGCCTGTATTCGTCAAAATCACTAAGGAAAATCTTTAAATTTCAATGACTGCTGCAAATATTAGTATAAAGTATTTATAATTTAAAATTACTGCTCCTCAAGTAACATTTGTGAATAAGACACTTTTAAGCCATAACTATAATATATGTAGTCAATTTTTTTCAAGACACGTATGATCATTCGGTTCCAACTTTGATCGAAGAAAAAGTTTTGGTTAGCTAATGTGAGATATGTATACAGTTATAACTTTTATTTCACAAATTATACAAAATATGGGCCACTGGGAATATAGTAATATTATTACTCACCATATCGGTGTGGTTGTGGTAGTAGGTCTGCTCGATGAGCGGGAAATTCTCCCTTCCCAGGCGCCGTTGCAGTTGAAGAAGATGTCCGAAAACCCATGGACGATCCTTTAGCAAATAAAAAATCCTATGATGATTCATACAAAGACTTTTTTATCCCTACATGGAACGTACGAGCTCCAGACTAAATGGGATCCTAATTAAATCTTACGAAAAGAGGCACTTATGCTGTAACTGAAAATACTGAATAGTAATATAATAACGTGAAAAGGCTCATTTTAAGCAAACGTAATACATTTTAGACGACACTTTATTTAAAAAAAAAATAACTTTTGTATCTTATTTCAGCCATTTCTTTTAAAAGGTACCTATAAAACATTTTATTACAAAAAAATGTGTATTAGTTAATTTTGGTGTATTCCAATTTTGGTAAGTTGACCTTACAGCCAACTCATGTTGCGTACATATGCAGGTATTCGCATCTCTATAAATTTCAATTTAGACAGCGGACTGAACTTTAATGAACACTCTTTCCTTAGACATTTCGGCTGCAGCAATTAACAAAGTCGGAACTGAAAAAGTGCCTTCTTTCAGTGCGGCCAAATGAACATATCTATCCACATTGTTAATCAAGCGCCACGAAAACATACGATTTAATTCCAAGTGAAAAACATCGAAAATTTCCTTTTTGAAACTTAAAGTTTGTGAGGTCAAAGATATGGATATTCCAAGACTTCTAATGGAGTAAAACAAAATTGGCCAAAATCTAGTATCGCCTATGTTAATTGCTGTAGTCGATTTATTTGCATACAAATATTTATTTTGTTTGTTTAAAATAAACAAAAAGGTCGCTATCGAGACAGTCATTCGGACCGAGTTTTATCTACAAAATTATGGTCTTGTATCTGGTTTGGATTCGAGTTTGCATCGCGGTGGAGAGCAATGGCTATTATATCTACTCGTATTTTATGGTGTCAATGAAAATCCTTTTTATTATAATTTCCGCTAACTCTACTGTTAGAATAGCAATAAAAAACTAAATCGATATATAATACTTGGATTTCCAAAGATATGACGACAATAATTTATATAAGTTAATAGTCATTGTATTCAAAAAATAATTACATAAATATAATTATGTTCCATTGTAATTATATGCCATAATCTTTCAAGTCATTTCACATACATATGGTATGTAAACATATTAGTATATCCAAGCTTTCCTCTCTTGTTATATATCGGTAGCCACTTGGCCTACATCGCTACTTGACCCGATTAAAATTGACTTTTTCTCCGCATATATTCCCAAGGGAACCCTCATAATTCAGTGGAATGCGAGGAGAGCTGTATTCCAAACGAAGTAGGTTACTTTCTTGCTATCGTATTATCTTATTTATGAGTTACTATCATAGAACGAAAATATTATTCAGTGTATACGTAAATTTTATTTACAGTGAGTGAAGTTGCTTTTTGTAAATATTATGTAAATTAAGAAACTAAGGTAAGAATGATATTCCGATAAGTAGATAAGTGCGTAGTTAAGTAGTTTAGGCACATGGTATATGGTTCTTTTAACCGCTTAAATGTTCCATCGTTAGTCACGAGACTCCTCACTGAGAATAGTAAAAACCATACTGGCCAACTGCAGGTGGCACTTCAATGGCGTAGGGAAGACTATGAACAATGCGCGAAAGTTGCTTTACAAATTCTTCATTCAACGTTATAGCAGGTGACATTAATGTTAGAATATTGATTCGAACGATGCTCTGTTTTGAGATAGCTTTATAGTACGTTGGTTATCGAAGATTCGGTTCAAGACAAGAGAAATACAATATAACCTATCCATTTAAAATGTAATGTGTAACCTATTCTGAAGAGCACATATGTCTGTGGTGTTTCAAACTATAGGGATTTGATAATTACTTTACATTATCACGTTATCTCCTTATAACACAGCACTATACTCGAAGTGTAATCACTGGTCATGTTAATTAACACATTATAATTGCATTCACAATTGCACAATAATTACACGTTATGTATAACATTCTGTTTAAAATTGTTTCTACCTTGTACTGAATATCATGAGTTTGACTTTTGTTCAACATGTAAACATTTGCATTTATGTTTACCTGGAAGTGGTAGATTGAGTTGAGGCTGTTGATGGACGGCACTCCGCCAAACTTGAGGCCGAGGAGCAGCGCGCGGTGGTCGGAGCCGGCGTCGCGGACGTTCTGCCTCACCAACACGAAATCCGGCCTAACATGATCAAAGACAATTAATTCTATTTTCTATCTGCACTGACCATAATATAATCAGATTATTTAGTTTTTATACCTCGTTTAGATACAATCCCGTAAAGTATCAGTAGTAAACGACATTAATACTACTACTACTACTACTACTAATCAGCCCGTATCTCCCCACTGTTGGGTATAGGCCTCCCATATTTTGCCCCAATTTTTGCGGTCCTGTGCTGACATTCATACGTAGATGAGATATTATAAGAATGTTATAATATGATTGGTGCTCAGATGAATTCATGTTACGAACTGCCACGAATGTACACGTGCCAATGGCCGAAAAACATAGTATCAAAATACGGTGCAAAATAGTACTCACTTAAAGCAACGAGTTACTTTAGTCCCGCTGCGGTAAACGGCCATGGACACGTTAGCGCCATCCGAGTTCGCCGTCACTGTTAACTCCTGTGGGAAATCCATACTTGTAAACGTTTTTTACGCTAACAAAGCGAGCTAAAAATAATAAAATATGGGCAACCAGAATTGATCTTTCCTCCTGAACAACTTCATATATATTCGAGAAGGACTCAGTTATTGTAGCTATGTTATCCAAGGCGATGTTGAGAGAGATCTATGTCATCACAAGTGAAGTTTCTAGCCTACTTGGGGCTTAGGCCTCCTACCAAGCTTATATTAGAGGCCCAATTAGAATATTTTAGTCGTAGTTCAGAACGTTGTAGTTCAGTTCTGGAGCTTGCTTTTCCTACTAACCGTCTCCGAGGTGAATAAAAATTTCTGCATTCTTTGCTTCGAAACGAATTATTTACATCGTTACTGATCGCATTTTCCTTTATTAATCCAAAAAGTAAATAGAAAAAAAACAGTCTTGAGCGTTTGCGGTAATCTATCGCGGTTGTACACTTTTAACCGACTTCAATAAAGAATGAGGTTCTCAATTCGACTGTATTTTTTTTATTTATTCTGCCGTTGGATAGCAGGCGTGTAAATTTTGGTTAAAAACAAGCGCGGTAGAAAACGAATGGTTCACTAAAGTGGGTTACATGTACCTAACTAGTTCGCCAGTAGCGAAATTACTCGGCTCTAATAATATTATCGTAACTTCCGACTTACATGCCTGAATGATATTAAGCGAACACGCGATCACAAGATATTTGCTATTCGGTGGTTTTATTAGCATGTAAACAATTCAATTACAATAAACTTCAATACCTTTTTAAAATTAAAAATACGAATAAATCCACTGTCTAGATCTACGTTCGTGAGGTTTTATTACTAGGTACGGCTTAATTCCATAATGTAGACTTTTACAAAATAAACATTTAAACGTCGTCACCCCAAAAAACTCTCTATCAGGTGTACCATTATACATACATTTGTTTTACTATAAAAATCTGTACGTATTAAAAATAGTTTTTTCCGAATCTACGCAATGACTTTGAAGGATACCACACATCTATAGAATCTAAATCACCAGCATCGCTAGTACAAAAATGTGTAAGCAGCAATACATTGTTAATGTCCTCTTAAAGGTTTCACGGACTTAATTTAGAAAATATAGATTTCCAGTTTAACGCAAAATTCGTACATAAAACAAAAATATATGAAGGCAGAGGTGCCTGATCTGAAGCTGAGGAGCTTTAATTCATGTTTTACAAATGTTTAGATCCTGTCAATGTGAAAGCATAACTGAAACAAGTCGTTTTAACGATTTGTAGGCACCAACTTCGTAATCTACATAATTGATTTGATTGTCTGCGCGCGCAGTACCTACTCCACTCACAGTGTCGTTTCAATGAATGTTACATTCATTAGTGTTCACTAATTACGAGCCAGTTTACTCTAGTAAGCCAGGCTCACTCGCGCTTCCAACGTATATATTTAGATGCGATTTTGATTAATGAGCTGTCTTTAGCTACTATGTGTACTAAATATCTACACATATACATCGTTTGCATATTTTTTGTTCAATCTCTTTCGATAACGAACAATACGGCTATAAATATTGAAGTTCCAAAGCAGCAGTTGCAATAATCTGTGATACAAAATTAGTGGATGGTGTAAATGGAAAGGTGGATGATGTAAATGGAAAAGAAATATTATTCAGCTGGTACGTACTTTAAATTCGGCCTGTTCGACGCGAATGTCCCACTCGCCGGGCAGACGGCGACCCCGGAAGTACTTGGACCAATCGGTGTTTTGGTCGTCCACCACGAGCAACGTGACGCAACGGTCACGATTATATCCACGACCCACGGACGCCACTGACGTGACGCTTCCTATGGACAAAATTATGTATCTGTATCTCTGAAAGTATCTGTAGACTATCCTGACTGTGTGTACTAATAGCGTTACATTATACATAGTATAAGAGGTCATTAGAGTTTAAGAATTGAATGATAGCGCTTGCTACGCAACCCTTTTCCCACATTGGGAATGGATTATAAAAAAAATATTCTGTAAATTTAAAGCAAGTCAGGAAAGTCTTTTATGTTAATGTGAAGTAAATGTTACCTAACAAATTGGCGCCCTGGTCTCGAGCGGCGCCAGTTAGAGACTGCACACGTTGCAGTAATGATTCACGAGATTTAGCTGGCGATGATGGAGCAGAGGTTCCTCGTGAACCACCTCGCAGATTCAAGGAGAGATCGCCGCTTGAACCAGCACTCGCCATGCTCGCCGCAGACGGCGGAGCCGTGCCGCTTCCCATACTGCCTCCTGTTGCTGTGACATCAGAGTATCGTATATAAAAATAAAATACGTATAGAAAATAAAAAAATATGAATTGAAAGGAAATTTCGGAATCAAACTGACAATCTAATATATTTCTTATGTAAACAGTACGCAATTAAACAATAAGAAGAATACAACATCTTAAGACATTTCAAAAACGAAGTTAATTATGTGCACAGATATAACACAAGTTCATAAATACATATAACGATAAACATGAAACTCGGCAACATTAGACTTACCCTGGGAGGTCGGCCTCTGATTCTGTGGCTTCGGCTGACTGGTGGTGGCTGGGCGGCCGGTGTAGGGGTCCACCTCGCCCTCATCGCACTCGGACTGCAGGTCCCCCGAACTGAATCTACGCAACGCCTCCGCTGAGCTACGGCCCGCCACCACGCCACATCACGCCGCACCAGGACACAGGGACACGCACGGGAAGGAAACCGACACACACGCTATGTAGCCACTCATGGAACACGACACGCGTCATTGACGCATCCTATACGATCTCTGGCCTGCTTGCGCTATTCTCGATCCAGTTTCGATTTCCGCTACGTAATGAACACGTGAGCTAAGTGTATTATCAACACGTCGAATCGATTTAGAACTGTTCTGTTGAAAATTGGTACTACAACTTCAATATAACCTATTATGAATCCTTACGACTTCTAGCATCACGTAAGCAATCACATCGAAAGACAACATCTGCATCGAGGAGTTAAGCGCCATGCACTGAGAATGTATCTTTGAAGTCGTTACTTGCGGCGCAGCCTGGGATGCAGCAAATAACAAGTGTGACGCTCAAGGCGTGACCGCAAAGAATTGAGTTAATGAGTGGTCCTACACGGTATGTGAACAGCGGGACGGGTAGAGCGCGGGAACGGGGAGGGTCAAGTGCGGATGAGGGTGGAAGCAGCGTAGTGAAGCAGTTTGAGCTTTTTGCGAAATTATGGCCAAACTTGTTTCCAAGTGCCAAATTAAGGAATTTTTACTAGCTCCCAATATTTAACACAGTTGATGGTAATTTTAAACAATACGTTAATGCGTGTTGGTTAACTTGGACGGCTCTACGGATGATCAGAGTATTATGAAGTCAAAAATCTATGTATACATTATTTCGGTTTAAATGGATCCTATTAGTAAATTAAAAAATACTTCATTCGTTTCAAGGTATCAAACTGTAAAATAAATTTCATAATTCAAAGAAACAAAACCATGCATAAACTTTTAAATAGATTAAGTAAACAGACATAAGTAGGTTATTTCTTCAAAAAATACGCTTCAGTATTTTTCAAATATCAAATAACTTAAAAAAATGTACATCATTTTCCAAGATAACTTTGTAGCCGTACAAACGAGAAACAGGTTTATGCGAGGGTTGCTAAAATAAGCATATGAGTTATATCTCAATTAATACTATTTAAAAGGAATAAAGAGTTAGTAATAGAACTCGTAATAATTGTCAAGACTGTACATACCTTCTTTTCAAGTAATTGACATTGGAAGTAAATGAGTTTCGGAAACTTGAGAAAGACAGGGTTGATGTGGTCGCGGCCTGCGGGCCACAGATGCCAGGACACCCCGAACGATCTATTTTGACCGCCCCTAGTACAATTTTAACATTATTAAAAGTAAATATTTTCTTTTTTTTTCAATATCAAGTTGTGATTCAGTACAGGAAATTCATATACCTTAAGTTTTAGCTTTTTGCTTAATTAATAGAACTTTTTTTTGTAAAATATTTATCTATTTTACAAAAAAAATCTTTACAAAGAAACGTAAAATATTTTATAGTAATAACCATACTATGTATATGTTAAATTATACAGCTTTTGTCACATACAACAGGATATATAATATCATAAATCGTCGACATTGAGTATACGTAAAACAGACCGATTATCCTAAGAAAAGTACTTTACGACATGTTCCAAGCACTTAAAACCGCAACGTCCTTGTTGTTTCAACCTTTTAAATGGACCACTAAAAACAGAACCGAAGCACTCCGCTCGATAATAGTACTTGAGTGCGCGTCTACTGACGCGTTCATGATTACGACAAATAATCGAAAAACCATCATTAAATTATGAGGCTCTAGTTTTTGTACATAAGAAAAAACAAAACCTTCAATGAAATAGGATATTTGCAGCCTCAATATTATTCGGATATCAACAAACTTTTAATGAGTTCATAACATTTAGGCCTACGTAACACCGCACTCCAGTGAATCAACTAATAATATTAACAGTAGATACTATATTTTTATATTGTGTTCATTTCGTCAGACATTCTACATATATTTACTTTTAACGTAACAGTAGACACGTAAACAATCTTAATATGATATATGATATTTTTTGTTTTAATTTCTCGTCCTCTAAAAAATAGCATTTTAAAACAATTTTTTAGAATACATGTATATCGTGGAGGTTACTATTAATAATAATTTACAACTTATACTTACCTAGGGAATTCTACCCTTAAGTATTGCAGCTGAGCACTCTTAGTAGCTTTTGGAGATGCGGACGAGAGCTGTTCGTGAAGGATGGAGGTTGAAGGTCCCTGTCAACAATGTGGCATTAACCTGATTACTTATTTCATTCAAATACTATATACACTAAAAATAAGGAACGCCAACAGTCAAAAGCATTTATTATTTATATTATAGTTAGGACGTGGCGTAGAAATTTTTAATTGAGGTAAGTATCCCTTGAATTTCGAAATAAATTTTTAATAACTTGGTTCGTATTTCGGACTGTCGTCCCATATCTACGCTTATTTATATTTGAACGAAATCAATAGAAGGAAACGTGGCCAAACATCGAATCGGAATTCGGATCTCATGTGAATTTCAGCGGTAACTACTCCGAATATAATATCGCAATAATAAGTGTATTTTATCTTCTTTTACCAACGCGAGGGATTGGTAACCTTAAAGGCAAATTATTAACCGAAAACTAACGCTGCTGAACACTGGACCATCTTACATTACGTTTGAACTCCAAAAAGTTTTTTCACAAAGAATATATAAAACACAGCTTTCCTTAATAACCACAAATGGGACCCGGTGTAAAATGTAATAGCTTATAATTTGAGTATAGTCACGACATGCCACCACTGCAGCATACCGTGTCACGTAACGTTAGGGAAATTTCTGTTTTTTTTTAATTCCTATAAAAATGTCATTGCGAAGCAAAATTTCTGCCCTATTCTAAAATAATTCTTAAATAAAAAAACTATTGAGTATTTTTCGGGTACATAAATGTCAAGAGTCAAGAGTCTCCGAAACCGGGGTGTATGCATGAAGAGAGTTATGAATGTAGACGAAGAACGTCAGGTTTGCAAGAATAGAGGTATTTGGCACTCAGTTCTTTCTGCTTACCCCGTAAGGGACCTGGCGTGATGTTATGTATGTATGCATAAATGTAGTAAAAACACTTTCAATATAGTCTTTACAGAGCGTTGGATAACGTTCGAAAATCAGTGACAAGCGATAATGTGTTAGGCTGAAAGTTAATGTTAGCCTATAGTCGAACCCTTGCGTCGAATATTCAGAACAGGTAAAAATAAACTATAAATACTTTCTTATTCGTTACTTCATTTAGTCTCAAACTAGGACATTAAATAAGCCGGCAAAAGTTCTACATAAATAATGTAAGAAAAGCTATTAGCATATATTGAAAGAAATTTACATTAGTTTCTAAGTCACAGGCATGAGGGTTGCTGCAAATATTTATCATTGAAATATGAAATAACCACAAATTCTGATCGTTTTCCCGGGATCTCTTATGTAAAATATTATTTATGTACCACATAAATCCACGTCCTTTCGCGCAGCGCGAAAATTCAAAACGGGTGTAAGTTTTCTATCTTCCTAAGTTCAACCCTGACGCTTACGAATTGATAAATATATGAAGGATCGCAAGTTTGAACCGTGGTCGAAATAGCGACTGCATTTCAGCCAACTATGCGATAGGATTTATGGGAACACTAACTACTTTCCGAACAACGTTTAACGATTGAGTGAAAATTTTAGTAATGTTATATTTTTGATTTTTTTCTTCTACCAACCAACATTATAAGTAACATTTGAAATGTGTGAAGCATTTAAAAGACATTAGTTAAATAGTACTCAAACAACAATAACCAATTTCTGGATTTGTGCCAACTGTGTGACTAAGCTAAGACATTTTCCACCTATGTATGCATAGTATACGATGTTACATAACACAGTGAACGTTTATACATACATATGTATATGCCGAGGCAATCTACTGCTTGGATAAAAAGCTTATCTATCTTTATTGGCATCAAATAGGCCACTATCATGAATATATTGTTAGGTTCTAACATTACAGGTTTGAATCGCAAACCCGAGTAACAGGAAAAAGGTACTGAAACGTGGTAGTTCTGACATTATTGTACGTTGCTACGAATAGCTAAAATGAAGCTACGTCGAGTGTTGTTGGCTAGTGGTTACTCTGTTCCCAGCGATAGAACATAAAAAATGTTTCATTAAATAAAATGTGGTGTTAATTGTTCTAAAATGTATGACTATTCATTTCCTTCTATTTATCTTTAACATAATTCATAGGCGATATCATACAAATATGCATGAAACCGGGTATCATCCGTAACTTGGCCAGCTAACAGAGACAATCGTCTCCTGGCTCGCGGCCAACGGTGACTGTAACGAAGGATCGATTACGCGAAAGCTCTTTGCACCCTCACCCTTGTCCGATTTCCCAAAATAAAAACAATGTTAAAACATTACATATTACAGCGTAGGCTGTATCTGCGCTTACCATCAGGCAAAAAACATCGAGACACTTTGCTATTGAGATTGTAAAAAAAAAGAAATTATAATGTTAATGACACCAAAATGTGTATGGACCGTGTGTGTTTCTTCTACCTTATCTTTTTATTTTTTCTCTGTCGTGTAACGTACATTGTATTTATGTTATTAAAATATTATTATTTATAATAATATAAACCATCACGCCAATAACATAAAACATTTTAATAAATATATGTGATCCGAAATTCCTGACCGTTCTTATATTTCATGTTAAGGACCGACAATTTAGATTCATAAATTCGTAGGTAGATGAATTTTTAGTGTTCCTTTAAGGTCAGATTGGATTTCGAGATTACGCATGAATATGAATAAGATGATGTGTTCCCGTAACTTGGTTGGCTAACAGCGGCGACTGTCTCCTGGCTCGCGGCCAACTGTGACGTTGCCTCGGGATCGATCCCCAGAGAACAGCGCTAAGCTTCTCAAACATCACCCAATAATCATGGAATTATAGCCATAATCTGTAGATAATCTTATTTTTGAGATTTTTTTTCATTATTAAGCAGCATCGTTATTTATAAAATACTTAGTTTATCCACATTTTTACATTTAAAAAGTCCCCTATGTTTCCCGTAAACGCTAAAATTGAAATGCTCCACTATGTTTAATCACGTGAACAGAGTAACGCTTACCTTTAATAATAACGTAATATTTTGTAAATTTATTGTAGCTTTAAAATATCAAAAAAGCATTTACTAGGTTTTAAAAATAATGCCAAGTTTGCGTGTAAGGCTCGAACCATTCATCATTTCCCAGTAGTATAAGTATAAGTAAGTGAACGTCACCTAAAACCCGAACGAAATAAAACGAGTAGAGCGGGGGCTACTCGTTTTATATAAATTATAGATTAAGAAAAGCCTTTGAAATATTTCTAGTGGCATAAATTGGTCCAGTACCATCCTAGCCTCATTTTTCACTGCCACCGGGAACGCTCTTTCGCTTTTAGTGAAAAGCTTTAAATAACGCCCCTCTAACGTTATTTCCTTTTCGTGTCAGTAGAATTTTAAATAGATTTACTTGTTTCCAGATGTGATAGTTGAATTTTATATATTATATTACTTTTATGTTATTAGGAAAACTCAATTATATAATATCCAACTTCTAGAAAAGAATCTAAAAAAGCACCTACTGAAATTATGTAATTTTGAAACTTTGACTGTGGTTTGAAGACTTTGAAATATTTTTTCAATTACTGCTTATAAAACCAGGATATGTATAATTTACTTTAACATTAATTGATTCTATTATGTAATAATATTACACTAGAATTGAGATCATATGAAACCCTATACAGCTAAACAGCTGCGTTAATGCGTTAATGCATTAGAAAGTATTTCAGTTATCTGAAAACAACATTACCCACACTTGAAACGTTAAAGCTTGCTTTTGAACGACTGATATAATGACATTTTGCGATTCATCGCCCGCCCTACATACCCAATTGAACTTCACCCTGCTTCCTGGTCACGTACAATTCCTTATATATTTGAGAATTAACCATATACTATATCCCCCATTTAATATAACAAGTAAAATAAGGCTAAGATAAAGAAATATTTATTTAGGTTTAACACATGAAACGCAAAAATACTAGTTACTTACGGAGGGTTATATCCGAGAACTGTAGGGATTCGCTCACGGAGCACTGGTTGCGCGTTAACGAGTAGGAAAAATGACTCAAATAGGGGTGCCTTCGGTAAGACTGATGTGTAAATCGGCGGGACGGCGCACGCTGCCGGTATTGATTTTGGGCGGCAACGTGTCCGCGCAAGTTAACGCCATCTATTCGTAACGTCGGAACTACTGTAATAAAGTTTATCCATTTTCGTTGAACATTAACTGAGATGGCGTTTCGACTGTCGTTGTTTCTTATTATCATTCGTATTTCTAAAGTTTGAACATAAAAGTTGACACAGCGTTTATTGTTCGTACGATAATCGTATAAGTGCGCCCGAAAGATAATAATTTTGTGGGTAACGAAAAATTTGAGATGAGATGAGTTTATTTTCAGCAATATTTAGTTCTTATAAGATGGTTATACATAACTGTTGTGAAAGAAGCTCGTTCTGAAACAGAAAAACTTGTAACAAATCATAGCATTGAAAATGATTTCTTCCGCATAGAGTCAATTTGCAGCATTTATGTTTTGTTTTCGCAAATTTGTGTACCTCATTTTATTAAAATTAATTACTGGGATGATAATGATAATATTTCTTTTCCTTATAAATTAAAAGTGAAAGCATTTTAATACCTTAATCTATATGCCTTAATCTATATGTTTTCTAAACAGTTACAAGGGTTTAAAGAAAAAAGTGCTTAATGAACGAAGAAAGTGAAAAACAAAAATGATAATAAAAAAGAGGATAATAAAGAACACTCAATTACCATAATAAATAAGGTTTCTTCCATTCACAATCACCGTAAATATCACAATCGTTAGATTGGGGTATTAACGGATTACTGTCTCATTTATGTGCCTTTTTGCCGCTTCTTATGGGTCATACCGAGAGGTCCTGTCGCTCTAAGAAGAGGTCGTAGTCAGTAGCTAAGTTTGTGTTGGCACGCTTCAGGTGCTTTATGGAAATGGTGGACATAATAACGAACTCTTTATTCGAACCCAAGATTCAGGAATCAGAGGCACAATTTTTATTAACACCAAACAGTTTTTTAATACTGAGTATTGTAATATTATACTACATAGTTTATTTCTGCGTTTAACTAAAACCTTACGGAGAAAAACGCAGTAACCTTGAATAGTGAACTCACAAAATAAGAATAAAAAACTTTGAGTATGGAAGGATCAGCCGGTGCTATACCTGTAGGTTTCCCTGTGTGCGTAATAGCACGTTCTTGACGAGTGAACGGTGCGCATGTGGGCGTATGTCGTAATGGCTGCCTGCCCGCCGACGCAATATTGCGTAGAAGGCTCTTGTTCATATAGGAACAGACCTACCCTGCACAATTATTTGTGTATACAGATTGATATTTTCACACCTTACTAATTGCAAACTGTGCTTTATATTATACATATAACATAGTGCAAATGGCTGCTTTATAATTCGACTTTGCTGTGATAATCCTTTGTTATCTAATCAAACGTCCAATTACAGTAAGGCAAAAATAATGGTTGTTACAAATGGTTCTGAACACAAACATAGATGAACAACACTCGGTATCTTTTCTATTATTGTATTATTATTCAGTTCGTAATTGATATCATGGATCATAAACTTACGAGCACGATGGCATCAACAACTCGATACTATCAGTAAATATAAAGCAAAAGACCTTATTCTCTTCCTCTGAAGTAATGCCGATACTTATACAGGAAACTTATATCAGCTGGGTTAAGGTGACTAGCAACAAGCTGCAATGGTCGTCAGTGTGGACGCGGGCGCTTACAGAAAGTAAAGTTTGTTGTTCGGGCGGTAACTTGGTCTGCCTTGCGTCGGTAGTGTCGCTCCGTCCCGCGCTCCGACCGGTCCGCCATGGCGCGCTGACACCACGCGCACACAACTTATAAACAGAGTGCAAGAAAAACAATTTGTGAAAATAATCTAGTGAAACATGTTGCCCATGTGGTGTTACTTCCTCGCCGGCACACTGCTGGCGGCTATACATGCACAGGTATATTCGACGTCAACTTAATGCAATTCTTTTATTGTACTGCCTACTGACCACTGCTAGCTTGAACTATAGACATACGTAGAGCCAGATGCAGATGATCTCATCACCACACTTTTAATTTTATTCTATTAATTCAGTTACCTATAGAATAGAATGTCTTAACACTGACTCCCTAATAAAGAGGGAAGAGAGTACTAATATACATATGTATATAAGTTATATTTTAATATGAATAACTGATTCTTTTGCATTATTTTGTACTATACTAATGTCTATATTAAATAAAGGAGTTAATTGAATTGATTTCAGTTATAAGGTTTTTATTTAACTGCACATTTATTTTATACATATTTTATACTTTTTTCCTCACAAAAACACAAACAACCAACGTAAACATGGAGTTATACAGTACTTATATTTCTGTTATATGTTTAAGTGAAAGTATTTAAAAGATTACCAGAGCATATAGCGGAACTAATAAAATTCAGTTAAGGTAGTAATATGTACGTATGTATAAACAAAAACAAAGTACGACATGCGGACAAAAACATGACACAAACACAAATAAATCCACAAAATGTAGAGCCAAGGCCAATGTATAAATTCTGTTCAATTTAAACAATTATATAATACTTTTAACGTTTGAGCATGTTCAAATACTGCCAATATCGTTAGTAGAGCCTGTAGAGCACGTATTACATAAAAGTTGTGCTGGTTAACATGACATTGTATTACGCGAGTGGGTAATATCGCATCTCCGTGCGTAACCTACTTTCTGCCCGCATGTACAGAGCAGACACTTGCTCATGGGAGAATTTTCACTATTAGGTGCAACGAAAACGTAAACGTAAGGCGTACGTTTCCTATCATCGTAGACGTAACTACGCCATGCAATAAACAGTGCTATAAATTAAGAATTCATATTTCATTAATTATCATGAAGTAAATCTCAATTCCGAATAACCAGTATATAGGAAAATAAGAACACGCCATCATTTTGATAACACCTTATTTTCGTTTTTTTTTTGAAAACAAAAATCTACGAGCAATGCATTATCTTCATAATATCAGTGCAGCTACAAGCGTTGTCCCAAAAATGGGAACTGATGTAGGGCATGCTACTAAACCTGAAATTAGGCAGCAGTGAGATAAAGATAGATGATTTGTTTCGATTTCTAAAAGTTCCTGGCCACGTATACATTGCAACAGTACCGCCATCACAATTGCTAAAGCTGGATATAGTATTTCATTTCTATTTAAAGTCATTAGACAGAAAATTTCATAATAGATGATGAGGTACCGCATGTCGATTTGAGTCTATTACTCTGACAGTAAATTATCCACAACCAACTCTAGTCTGTAAAAAAATCTATTTTCATCATCAATTTTTAACTTTCCATCATTGAATAAAGAGGTATTACTCTTGCATAAATCCAAATATTATACATATTGAAGAACAAAAAAGAACTAAATAAACATGCAAAAAGCATTTTAAAAGATTGAGTAGGCAATGTAGAGCTGTAGAGTAAGGCTCGTTACGTGTTCCGCGCTAACGAAATCGCGTTTGACATTTTTGCGAAATATCTATGCATTTATTTAATAATTCTTCTCTTTGTAATGCTTTTAAATCACATTTTCTATTAAAATATTGCTTATAGATATGTACGTTGGAACATATTACAGAAAAAATATTATAATAATCATCATTATGTTCCCACATATACATATGTGGGCAGTTTAAAAAAAAAGTGAACAATGAATGAACTTAAAACTCGTTACGCACTGTCAACATTCCTTGGGTATAAATAAATTAAAGATGCTTGTACAGGTGCAGCTCTGTTTAAATACATAATAATTATGCTTCTGTCCGTAACGCCCGTTGTCCTTCGCATCTTATAGGAACATTGAATATTTAACAATGAATAATTAACGGTTGTAAAATGTGTTTTTAACCCGTTTCTTACACTTAATAATATAGAAAGTTCCGCGATATTTTTTGTTTATTCAAGTAATGCTGATAACTTGTTTCTTTTTAAATGCTACTATTTACGGCGAACAATAGGAAATAAAGGACTGATTTTTTTCTGTCTATATTATTGTAGAAGTTTGAACGAGTTGCAGTAGGGTCAGAAATAGTCTTTTTTTTTCAACCCTTTTGTTGTTCCACTTTTGGACACGGGTCTCCTTTCATAGTGAGAGGGTTTTAAGCATTAGTCTACCACGTTGCCCAAGTGCGAAATGGCTGACTTCACACACCACAAAAACATTATAACATTTTTAATAATAATTCTAAGGTGTGCAGATTTCCTCACGATGTTTTTCTTTACCGTTATCGCGAGTGATATTTAAATTTTAAGTTATAAAACGCGTCTCACAAGTCAGAAGAGCGCGCCAGGATTTGAACCCAGACCTAAGGAGTTGGAGGATGAATTTAAAACCACTAGGCTATCACTGCTCAAAAAGTTCTATACAAACCTAATTAGTTAATCAAGATAGATATATGTATATGACCAACGATGCCTACTATCCGATACCGATTATCCTGTTACGAATCTATGTTTTTGAGTGTTACTCCTTCGAAATCTTGTGTGTAGCATACTTGAGTTCGAATATTATATAATTTAACAAAAATATTCTAAAATCCCATAGGACCTTTCGTTGCTCAATCATAACTTTTATATTTAACCTTGTACCAAGCGATGCGAGTATGTGATATGATAATAATGTATTATTGATGACTGCCTTACATGTTACACAAAGGGGAGCCTTGGTAAGCATTTGCCTGTTACATTTTTATCCCCACAGGTATTACAATTAATAGTAAAGCTACAATGTAATCTCTTGCTTAGAGTTTGACGTACTAGTCAGTATGACAGCCTGTACAGGTTTAGCTGTGCCTTATATGGCGAAGACTACGGATCACTAATGCCACTGCATGCGTGTTGGCTGTGCAAGGCTGGTGGCGCCTACGCAGACCTTGGCACAATAAGCACTTTGCTTAAACAGTTTAAGCAATTGGGACGGGATGTTTATTAATTGTAATTAATTATCAATCAACGATGGCTACTAAAAGCATTTCTTTATCCCTACTTTGCTAAATACAGTAGTGACTGTTTAAAATGTTTTTCTTTGTTTAAAAATATATATATAAATATAATATATTATAAAATATTAATATTTTTATTAATATAAAAAAAATAGTTTAACTATCATTGAGCTTTGCGGGTAGTTCAGTCAGAAGCAATAAAATTTTCTTTTTCGTCCAAAAAAGTGGTAATCTAAGATAATGGAAAAACCCTAGACTATTTTATTGGTTTATATTATGTTCATAATAAAAATGTAATACACCCAAATATCGCGTCGTTCTTGTTGAGAATACTAATAGGATAAAATTCTACATCGAAGGTTATGATTATAAATAGCTTTAACATTCGTCCTTTGCCCTGAGATACTGCATTTAATTTCCGGTTATAGAATATGATTCATGTTCACACTTGGTTGAGTAAATTTGCAAAAGTATCAACTGGGACACATACTTCCAGATAGTGGCTCTTTACAACAACCATCTGTACAATCACATAGTCATTCCCGGAATACCTTCATGACTCAAGTCGTATATTGACTCACTCTGCATATACTTATGCAGAGTCGGTACAAGAGGCATATCTCATATTTATTCAAGTACTGGTTATTTCATACTTTTAACTGTGCTTATATTTAGAATAATTTTAAATTATTTACAAGTAAATCAACATATGAATGATACATACTTACAATTACAGATTTCATTTTATTGACACAGCCATTAATACGAGTACATGAATTAAAATCTTCCAACTAATTTTACTCGTGGTCGTCAAGCTCTACAAAAAACTAAACGTTAAAAGAATTCGACTTAGTAAAAGTGTTTTGGTACAAACCAAGTCATCATTATCATCATACCTAAAATTAATGTTTGTCTCTATTATCGATATTAAAGCTTTTTCTTAAGCTTCTATAGCTATAACTCCAGACACACCTTTTTTTTAAATTTGTGCTTGTTTGTCTATCTTAAATAAGTCAGATGTTCTACTGTTTACACCGTCCCCATTACGGGCTACGCTCCTAGCATATGATTTTTATTAATGATCAATATAATGAATATGTCATATTCTTTCATTTTCATAATAATGAAAGGAATATTTATTATAACACCAAAATATGGAAGTAAACTGATGATTTAGATACATCGCAACAAAATGTTAACAATATGATGTGTAAATGACACAGCTATTGTCGTAACATCACGATACATGGATACGAATGGAGCAGAACATGCAAGACGACCGTGGCGTGATTCGCATAAATATGCGACATTGCAGTCACTGTGATGATCGATACTTTGTATGCGAAAGGACAGTATCTACTAGGAATTAACAACGGCACATTCTTCTTGTTAAGTTTAAGTAGTTACTCATCCTATAATATAAAATGTTAACAGATCGTTGAAGCCAAAAGTAAAATCATTTACATTTTAAGTCGGGCCGTCCGCCACAGTGCTCATTATTCACTCTTTATACCTTTACTTATACTTCAAATTAAATATGACAATTTGGAAGTTAGAGTTATATGCAAATGGAGAATCATTACATGGCATAAGACGTTCTCAAAATAAGAGGAATTCCGCGTCCAGCAAAAGAATAATAAAAAGGTTAAAAAATACCATTTGTCTCCGAAATAAATAAAATCATTGGTATAAAAAAGGAAGCTTCCGTAGCAGTAGCATGTTTTGTAATAGTAACTCGATGTTACTTGTTGTATAAACAGCATAAATTCGCGTGACTGAGTTAAATAAACCACTAGCAGCCGCGGCCTCCGCGACACCAGCCGAGGCCACATGTTCCTTATGTTTATCTCTTTTACATACTTTTTGAAATAGAATAATTTTTATACAGGTATTTTCATATCCTGTTGTTATTTTCCGAATACAAGTGTAACTCATGATCCAGATTCAAATCAAATGTTATTTTTCGGTTTTGTTCTCATTTCTTAAGTGACTTAGTAAAAATCACTGCCTCCTTCACATTGATTCACTTTCTACCTGTATCTAAGGAATTCGAGAAATGTATTATGTAGTATAATATCTAATAGGGAAATTATGTATATTTTGAGCAAAAATACAAGACATATTTAGCAAAATTTATCTTCGAATTGCTTTGCTAACTTAGGATATATTTCGTTTATGGTCAAAATCCAATCACATGAGTATTCACATTAAAAAACGAATCAATGCCAAGTGAATAATAATTTAACTTACAACTCACGAAATATAAATTGTAATTATAGCGGGAAATTAAGACATTCTTGTGGTAAACATTCGCTACGCACGCGGCTCGGCCGGGCCGGTTCGCGCCGCACGAAACGCTCTGATTGCGCGGCCACAGGCGATCGCGATAACGAACGTTCGCGGAAGCGCCCGCGCCCGGCCGCGGCTTCGCTCGACGCGTTGCGATTGTTACGAACAACATCATCCTTTGCTTCTATCTATGTGTGTGCTATTATGTTTCATAACCACGAGCTCTTTTGAAGGACTGCGGTACTGAATAACCATATTATCTTTCTGCTTTTAGATCCAATCTAAAGTTTGGTATTGTGAAACCCAAATTGAAAAACTACATCCGACGTAATTGTTGATATTATAAATTGTACATTGTATAACGATTAAAGAGATTTTTTCGATAACCACGGTATCGATGGTCAGGTCTGGGGGTAAAATTATCTAAATATGTACTTTGAAATTTACAAGTGCTATCACGTGCTAAAACTATCTGCACTAGTATCCGTACGGGCTTAGAAATTTACGTCTACTTTGCCAAGCTTTGCCAAGTAGACAGTATGGCATCAGACAACCGTGCGTGAGACTATTTTAAGTTCATTACTGTTTAGTAGAATTGTTCAAATCATGCTCATCAATACAACTTAATGACCTATGACTGGGCAACTAATAAAAGCACACGTAAATTATGATCTTATTGACCTTAATATACACACTTTCACGTGGTTCGCTTAAGGAACCATGGAAATGCAATTATGTTCGTTTTGTATGAGAACATATGGTGAAGTCTGTTCAGTGAGGCTTCGTTATGTATTGGTATTCAGTGTTTGATGTACGGTTTCAATCATTAATCATCCCATCGAAGGTGCATCTTTTCGTTATTTGGATAAATGGAAATTTTATACGCTGTTAAATTTTAGTCCAGACTTGTAATCAATAGTTATTGATTCTTATACACATATCTATGTGTATCAGCTATGTGACTATGACATCTCTATGTGTATAAAATGTTACCCAGAAATTTTACACAAAGTATTATAAAAATATATTTTTTAAATCTTCCCTTCAACTAGTTTGACCATATGGATTTACGGGCATGATATTACTTTTTCATATTTTCTGCTTCAGCAGGAGTGTCTATTATCATTTGCTTACATCACTATTCCGAGATAGCTAAAAAAACCACTACTTATTATTCTTGAGGAAAATTTTAACCGTTTTATGTCAATTAGAGCTATTATTGGATTGTTATGCGGGAAAAAATACAACTGTATTAGAATCTTGAAATCATTGACTATTGTTAACATAAAACGTAGAAGTAAATGTTAGAGTGTGTGTGATATATTTATTTACAGTATTTGTCACATTACGTCACACCATATCCAAGTTGTTTTGGACAAGGCTAGTTATCTGATTCGCAGGCGTGTCTTGTACTCATTATTTACACTTGACGTGTTCTTAACGTGACAAGAGTTACAACAGCCTTGTCGAATTGCCATAACTCAATAGAAACAATAGCATTTCAAAATAAATTAAGAAAATCCAAAGTTTCTTCAGCATAGTTTATTTGCCATGTGCGATGTCATATATGCGAATTTTATGAGATTTTCATGAAATATCCAAAGTTATCCCTATGAATCAACCATATTTTTCTATGGGCCTCAATTGCCATTTAAGTGAGACTCTGATGCTTGCAAGAAAAGGATTATGACGCAAAGTTTTTGAAACTATTCTTTAAACATCATATGCAACTGTTAACATCGGGGTAACGGTCACAATCGGCCGAATGGCATGTCATTAGTCACGACGATCAGTCAGAGCTCAGCGTGTAGGTACTCATCATCGACTTCCTATTTACCGACGTCTAAGCAATCGCAACAATACATATCCGTGGGAAGCCGCAAATCAGATACCAAGTACTAACTAAAATATTATAGCCTCTATTTCCGGCTAGCTGTGTTCAAGGACTGTACGTATACGTAAGGTTTGGACATTTACCGCATGTCCGAAGTATTTATGTACCCACATAGATACACTTATTTTACACAAAGTGAGCTCATTCAATAATAATTAACAAAACAGACAAAACTGCACGTTTTATTTCAAAAAAGGAATGTATGTATGTAATTATACCATTTATGAAACTCATAGGGTTTAGCCTACGTATACTTTTTAATTTAAGCGCCTCCAATAACAGCCTTAGTTTTGTCAAGCCATACTACATACTAGCATATTGTTTAACGTCCTTGATTAATGTGTAACTCATAATATGTTTCGTTATAAGGTCAAAATGAAAAATACTGCTAATGATGAATAAATACAAATTAACATTAAAGGTAAAGCTAGTGCGCCCGTATATGTTGTGTGGCGTTTACGAAATATAATGATATTTCGTAACCGATTTAATATTTTATATTCCTTAACAAATTAAAGAATATAAGCTGCACTAGCTTGATTAACTTCTAACTTTAAGCATGGTTACAATTAAGTCTAACATCATTAAACAATTATGTGCAAAAATCCGGTCATTCGTCAATGACACGCAATAAAATTGTATTAGAGTATATTTTTGTGTAGTTCTATATTTTTTTTGTATCTACTTAGTCTAAAACTTTTCCTTCTCTTGAAAAGTAACGGCGCAGACATAGGTGCAAAAACATGAGTGACTAGAATTAACTGAATTGACTGAATTAACTGGTGCTCACGTAAATTTGCTGGGTAAATTTTAAAATACCTAGACACTTCCACAATGAATTAAAAGACAATGTATTCAATCAAGATAGCTTTAATATAGACATGGAGAGTCACAAAAAATGAGGTTTTGCGTTTCACCAAGGAAATACTCTATGTGAAGATACCATTAGATGTATTATTAAATTTATGCAGTAGTTTGCAAGTCAGTGTACACCAAATCGACCTACAGTCGACGATGACGTCTGTCGCTGCCGCAAGAAAATATTGGGGCCGTCGGAACCGGTCCGCCCGCTAATTACATCAGATCTGATCTCGGTGATACATATGGGGAATGCTCTTTCGATTCGTTTACGTAATTTGCTTAGAATAAGCATGTGAAATTCGTTACAATAACAGACAACGAAAAATGTACCACTTTTTCGACTAATTATACGTAGTTCCAATGGACTGCAGAAGAATCTGCATAAGAAATTACGTTGAAAACCGATGGATTTTAAGTATTATTTATTTAACTTCATAACATACGTATTATGTCGTGTAATTATTTGTTACTACTCTTCTTCTTCTTAATATTATAATATTTGTGACAATATTTATTTATTGTTAAAAATATGCATAAATACTTTTATTATCGAACGTACACACACATACAAACATGCTCGCTACAATAGGTACTCTATCAGTGTCTAAACCGAATCAAAATGTAACTGTAACAGTTACTTGCCCATTTGAAAATTACTCCGGACATGCGATTACTTTACTTTCATATGAAAACCCATCAATTTGAACAAACGGTGCAATATTAGATACCGCTTTGTGTAACATCTAACAGTCGTAGTCGTAATGGAAGAGTGGCCAACGGGTATTACTTGCGTAAGCTGTGAACAATTCGGACATACCATTGTAAATTAGGTTAACTACGGCAAGGAACGCGAATTATTATATGTACTTATGAAAATCATTATATAAAGTATATCTTCAATTAAGACTTAAAAAGTTACTACTCCTGTAGGTAATGACGTAAAAAAAAAAGAAGTAATATCACGCCTGTAATCCCCGAAGGGGTAGGCAGAGGAGTGTGTAGTACACCCCCACATGTCACCAGTTACGTTTAAGTCTCAAATGGAATAATGACTATAATATATAAATAATGACGAATTAAATCCCTCTCACTATGAGAGGAGACCCGGTCCAGCAGTCGACCAACAAAAAGGGTTGAAAAAAAAAATGACGATTTTTTATAATACATTTTTTTTACATTACAATACAATTCTTTGACTATGATGGCGTTTGTTGTTTTTACGAGTAATGAAAATATTTAAATAAAATAAGATTGCTTTCAAAGAAACGCTGTCATATATTGTCACTGGATAATGAAACGACTATGTCGACTGCAGCAATTAACAAAGTCGGAAGTAAAAAGTGTCTTCTTTCAGTACGGCCAAACAAATATATCTACCCACTTTGTTAATCGAGCGCCACGAAAACATCCGA
>DWUN01000196.1:0-27611 GCA_018249975.1 Passova gellias
TCGGACCAATATTTTCTGAGATTAGCGCGTTCAAACAAACAAACTCTTCAGCTTTATAATATTAGTATAGATTTAGATAGATTCATATACCATGATTTATGCAATAATTATCAAATAGATTCTCAATCTACTCAGTCCGGCAACATTAACTAGATTGGCTTCCGCGAATTGATGACGTTTGAGAAATAATTGGATTAGACACATTCTGGCTGGCCCTGGTTATTTCCATCGCGTTGGATCAATATCCGTATGTCTAAGCCATAAAAGGATACACGATTTCAGTAAGAATACAAAAACAATCGAGACGTTAACTTGTCTCGGCGTCGAAAAGTCTTCAATCGAGATGTCATGCTAGGCATAAGTGATAGTATATCTAGAGTACCTACATAGGTTGAACAATGTACATAAATACATATTTTACAGAAACAAAAATGTACCTCTAGAGAAAAACACGCTGACCATGAAGCAAAACGCGAGAGACGATATCACAAAGAGCACCATGAAGAATACCAATATTGACCACGGGGTGAACGTCAGCACCGAGTAGCGATGCCCTTGGGCGGTCGCGTTAAAAGGGATCTGAAATCGATATGTCCCTCAATGTTTGGTACGTGAACATGTCAAATTAACAAACGAAGCGTTACGATCTTACCTTAAACAGTATAACCATGAGAATTACGGATATGAATAGGAACGAGAATTGCTTGATGAACCACGCTAGCCAATGGAGCCAAGAGGGCAAGCCCATTATTGTCATCGTTTCCTGTGAATACGTTAGGTACAAAATAATAAAGCGTTTTCAAGGGACTCGGAATTTTTTTATAATACTTGTTCATGCAGTGCATTTCAGTAGGTATATTAAATATTTATAGACATAATCGGTTATTCGTACCTTCAATTGCAGCTCTTTCTCCGCGGTCACAACTTTAACGGTGTTTACGAACGAGTAAGCGAAACACAACATGATTATCATCGAGATGAATTTTTCCATCGCGATCAACAAATCGTCATCCCTGTAAGCCGACTGAGGCAAGCGTTGGAGGTATACTCTCGTGTTAATAAACTTTCCAGTCTTCTGCTTTATTATTTCTTGCGACACTGCGTGTTGAACCGCTAAGAACATTTCAGGAGAGTATCCTACAAAAAGAGGAATTAATCATCGATGCGTTCGAAACGATCTTTTTCTAATTTATTCTTATTATTATGTAACAGGCTTGCCTTTGACTGCGAGCTCACTTGTGAGCTATTACTATAAAAAACCTAATACAAGTAAATAGGTATGTATTTTCGATCTCGACAAAAGAAGTATTCAGACCTTAAACAAATAAGGCAATAGTGAAAAGTACTATTAAATAAAATGTAAAAATGGGCATAAATGTAATTTCCATATTAAGTAATTAATTTATTGATAGTTTTAATTTCATATTTGTCCAGTTTATTATCTTACCTGGTGTTTTACCACCATATAAATCATCCGGTTCTCTTGGACCCGGCCGAGGAAATAGCGGAAATAACAGATTCGTCCTCCAACTAGCCCTCAAAGGATGTTCTAGCATAGGAGTCCTCATAACAGCTGGAAATCTCAGTGTCACTGTTACATCATCGGGCCATACTGTTGCATCTGAATTGTTACGTTTGAAGTATATAAATATTTTAAATAGTGATTTATTGTAACCTTACCATAATTTTTATAGGTATAAAAAGTGATCTTATAAATTTGGTAGCAATTGTTTTACAACTGTACCTACTATTAGTAATTTACTTAATTCAAATTGATAACAACTTTTCAAGTAGCGATTTCAAAAGAATAAGTAAATACATAAAAAGAGTATTACTTTGTTGACATAAAAATTATGGCATAAAAAATTTAAAGTAACAAGGTAAAAATAGATAATTCTAGGAAAATGACATACTTGTGTAACAAACTGGTGTAAATGTATATCATGTTTGTTACACGGTTATACTTTAGACCTATTATAGTAGAGATATTAGTTCACATTAGAAAATAGCTATGTATTATATTTCCCGCTTGATTCATCAAAACATTATTATCACTAACTTGCCATACTGTCCGGATATTGGATTCCAACTAGAATATGATTCATGACATTGGGTTGTGTTAGGGCACTACTCAGTTCTTTTGAATCCTTATATCCCTTTGGTTCTGGTAGCATATTTGTATCAAATAAAAAAGCTAATACGCCATTGAGATTGTCGAGAGCCACCATAGCCATTGCATCTTCGGTAACCTTCCGTGTCAAAGGATTTTCCGGTGAGAAGGCTAGCGTTCCTTCCCTTTTTCCACTTGTTAAATTTCCTCTACAAACGAAAAAGTACACAATCGGATTTAAAATACATTATAAATTCAAATTGCATTCAAATCTTCAAAAACAGGTCATTCATTGCTGGATCTAAGGTGAAGTTTTTGTTTAAGTAATTTGCCATCAGTTCAAGTTCAAGTCAGTTAAACTGTATGTGACGTGTAATTGGATTTCGTATAATTGTTTGTGATATCGAGTCGAATTACATTTTCTTCACAATGTAATTGCACAAGAATGTTACCTACTAAAATTCCTGCAAGGCATTGTTTTTCAACCCTTTCTTTGTTCCAACTCACAGAAAAGCCAAAATGTCTTGTGACCTGTTCGCCACAAAATTACAATAGTATTTTAAGTAAGCTACATTTATTTTTTATGTAGTTATTATATTGCAATATAATATGAATGAATATAATTTTATAACCGAATTAAAATTCATTCTTTAAATTAATAAACCTTGTGTATACAGATCTAATTTTTTGAACAGTTTGCAACCCTTAATATATTTGCCATTAATAACAAAAGTAGCCTTACAGAGATCGCAACCATTACTTTGAGCAACAATGCTGTAACAAAGTAAATGCACCAATGCTGTAAATCAGATCAGTTCATATCAAATAGCTCTGTGTAAAGAGGATGGCGAGGGACCATGGGATAAATTTTGTAAAATAGCCAGATAAATATACTTCAACTTTATTGCAACACTTGACGATGTAAAATGTTATGTGTTCCAAAGCAAATAAACAAGAGAACAAGAATAAGAATAAATTTGATTTAAAAAAGAATAAAAACACAAAACTAAAAGGAGTTTGGTTTGCCACACTTAGGATATTATGAAGTTACTATTTCTTAGTGATGTTTATAGGTCACACAAACTACATACATATATTTTGCTAAAGAAGAGACATCTATTTGTAATGTAAGATAATAAAAGCAAAACAGGAAAAGCTCAACATCAAAATCATAATATTGTATGATGTTGTAGTTTTATTTACAATACAGCATTTTATAGCTGAATATTTAAATAACACTTGCAATAAGCTTGTAGGAAAACATCGTGAGAAAACCTGCACACCTTAGACATGTAGAGTAACCAGCTGACTCAGCAAACCTTGTTCTGCCATATAAATTATAACAGTATTTCTCTACTATGTATAATGAATGTCATTATAGATATAAACCTTCCTATTGAATCACTCTATCTATTAAAAAAACCGCATCAAAATCCATAGCATAACTTTAAAGATCTAAGCATACATAGGGGCAGACAGCGGAAAACAACTTTGTTTTATACTATGTAGTGAAAATATTTTCTGAGGTGTGTGATGTATAACAATCCGCATTTGATTAGTGTAGTAGACTATGGCCTAAACCCTCTCACTATGAGAGGGGACCTGGTTCAGCAGTGGGTAAATAAGAGTTAACTAAAGTATACAATTTCAAAGACTAGCAATTTATACTTACAGTTGCTTTCCACTGATGTTGAAGTAAGTTGGAACAAAAGGTGGATAACTGAGATCTGGTTTTGATTTTGGATCGACAAGGCATCTTATTAGTATTAGAAATAAAGAAAATATCACAGGTGAAGCTATTTCGAAGACAGTTTGCCATTTGTGCCTTCGTTGTAAAAGAAAATTCTTCCAAACTAGAAGCTTTAATTTCTCTAATGAAGACATTTTAAGAGCTGCAAGATTTTAAAAATTGCATTAATTAAAAATTTACTAAATTTGCTGATAATAAAAAATAAACAGAATTTTACATTCAACAGTTCAATTTATTTTAGATGTCTACTAATCCTATAGTCGGGCAGTTTTTAAACTATCTATTTCATTGCATTAGTCATTTTATTTCAAAATGCCGCCTAACAAATGTATTAATAAAAAAGAATATTATAATTGCTTGATATTATTTACCCAAACATCGCACTGTCTCGATTTAATTTGTATTCGGTGCTATTAAGTGTAAATTCGTTTAAGAACGAGTCTACTGGTATTTTTAAATCAATTTAATATTTAATAAATCACCAAGGTACTAATAAGCACTTACGTTTTAGAGATTCATTTTGTTAATAGCAATAGCAATATTGCAATGCAATTTAGCCAGGAAATGTCATAGATGTCAACGTCAAACATCCTTAGCATAGAGCGTTAAGTAACATTTAATATAGATAAAATATTAGGGATAGATGTTTTAAATACTTGTAAATATTATTTTTTAATTTACTAAAATTTTTTTACACGCCTCTTTGCCACTACTGTTGGGATTTTTTTTTTTCTCACTTTTGTCGAAATCCTTTTTTACTCATAATTTTGATAGTGAAATTGACGTATCATTAACAAAATAACAATAAGTCAACTCGCATTGACAAAAAATTGCAAAGAAAATTAAAATATTTGCCTTGTGTGTTAAGTACTACTTGGAGCCATATCAGCATACCTACAGACTAATATTCAGTTAATAGCCCAGTATCATATTATCCTAATTTTGAATGTTTGTAATGATAAATCTAAGAATTCTGAACGCTTCATTTAAAATCTGTGTCCGCCATAGACACAAATAATCTATCAAAATGGCGTTTATGTCAGTATCATATCAATGTTTTCTAATTGGTTTTTATAGATTTTAGTGTTTAATATATGTAAGATTGAATACCATTTCTACGATAATATGTCTGCTAATAATCTTTCAACTGTCTTAAAATCGTGTTCTGAAAGTGAGTTAATTAATGAAGTTGCTGAGACGAATATGACACCAAAACAGGTGGAGGGATCACGATTAAAACGTACGTTTACGTTGCCTCGTAACCCTTTTGGGACAACTAAGGCTACTTCAAGCAAAAATAAACTAATTGACAACGATAACAGTAAGTCTACAAGCACCACTTCCGTAATTGGAGTTCCGCCAAAAGATGAGGGTGGCTTAGAAAGGAAGTTATTTAGAAGGCCATCATGGAAGATATTTTTGAAAATCGCTCAGAATATGCGCACTGTTAATGTTCCAGGGGTAAGTCTATAATAAAATATAGTCGATATGGTTGTTAGGGCTACAATTATATCAGAATCGATTTGCAGGTCAAACCAGGTTCAGTTATTGTCAATTGCGACCGAGTACCCTGCAGCGGAGACCCGCCATGGCCTCCAGGGACAACTCCTGCAGCTACAGGCATTAAAAATCTTGGTAACACTTGTTACATGAATGCAGTCTTACAATGCCTATCCCATACAGATGTTATAGCTGAATATTTTGTTCTAGATCATTATAAGGTTAGTCCCTAGTTAATTTTAGCCATGCGGAACAATCTGAATTATTCAATTAAATAAATGAAAATTGTAAAATTAATTCATTAAATATTGAATTAAGTAGAAAGCTACTGTGCGTGTTGATGATAAAAACTACTTTTAGTAAACAACTGAATTATTGCATCAGCTTGTATAACAATAACACTTGTATATAACTATAACAATATTCATGGAATACTATAATGCTGTGTCATACCTAACATACATACATACAATACACTTTAGTTTCATGAATTTATACAAATAAATAAAATGAAAATCATGATGCTTAAATACTTTAAAATAGTTTTCTTTTCAGATTGATCTTCAGAAGAGAAATAAGATAAATTCTAAAAAGTATGGTACACGGGGAGAGGTGACTGAGCAGTTGGCAGCTTTATTAAAAGCATTGTGGTCATGTCGATATATACCGGATATGAGTGTAGCATTTAAGGTAGAATAATAGATTTTTTTTAGTTTTGAGCTAGTCATTTTGATCTATGCATCTATCTTAGTTCAACAAATACCTTTGATATATAACAAACTGTAAGTAGATATATTTTATTCATGGTCCATTTGCTTTAAATAAATTTATGTGATGTGCAACCAAGTAATGTAAAATATGAGAATTAGTGTTGTAGATCAGTAAAACATCATATGCGAGATAATAGAAGAAATTTCAGAATTGTATAGTCTGTATGTTACATAAATAACTGATATTCCCTTACAGAGTGCAGTAGAACGACATGGCACACAGTACAGAGGAAACAGTCAGCATGATGCACAAGAGTTCTTATTTTGGTTACTAGATAAAGTTCATGAAGATTTGAATACAGCTACAAAGAAAAAATACAAGATTATTAAAGTAAGATAATAAAAAAAAAAAATCCTTTAATTGAACGATTTATGTTTTTTGGTAATATTGAATATGTCTTACAGAATACAGTTGGCAAGTCAGACGAGGTGGTTGCTGCTGAAACTTTGGCTAATCATGCACGGAGAAACAGCTCATTTGTTCAAGCAGTTTTCCAAGCCCAATACAGGTTAATATAATGATTGATATATTTCATGCAATGCACACAATAAGAAAATAAGGTTTCCACAAATCTGTAACATAATTAATAATTATTGTGTTATGGATAAAATATCTAAATTTGTCACCCAACAATTTGACATACAATACTCGTATACTAAATAACAGTTAAAAGGTGACATGATCAAAAAAGAATATGGTAATAAAGGTCATTTATATTGGTTGTGATATCCCAGGTCTGCACTGACATGTGCTAAGTGTGAGCGGACGTCGTGTACATTTGACCCATTCCACTGTGTTAGTGTGCAGCTGCCTACAAGACTAGCAGCAGCTCAGCCGTCGCCACTCCCTGTCAATGTAGGTTTTATGAAACCATACTTACGATTTATACTTTATAGTGTTGCATAACAAGATTGTTATCTATTTTCCATGTAAATAGATAAAATGTGATGTTTGTCTATAAAAATAATTGGTTGCTTACATTCACATGTTTAAGTTTGTAATAATAACGCTCGATGAAATATGTTGACTATTCTATTTGTATGGATGCATACATTTATATGAGTTGTCATATCTGTCCACCAACAAGAAGGGTCAGTAAAATGAAAAACTGTATATTGTCTTCTTATGGTTGGAAACAAAACTTAACTGTTCCACTCTTGTTTGAAATGTCACCACTTTAGGGTGTATAAATGGGACTGGATATTTGTATAAAAGTTAATCAGTTTTAAAGTTGAAATGTAAAAATTATGATATAATAATTATATTCATGTTAATAAATAAAAAATGACAACAACATTAAATAAATAGTATTCTATGTGAGTGCAAAGGGTGCAACTAGTTACTATTAATGCAATTTATTATTGTTATGTTCAGGTTGTGTATGTAAACCAACAACCCCGACAAGTAAGGATTGGTGTAGAACTTCAACCAAATGCCACAATGGAGGATCTTAGAACTGCTTTACATACAGATACTGGTATTGATCGAGATCATATAATACTGGCAGAAATCAATGAAACAGGTGTGTAATTCGTGAATTTCAAAAGTTATAGTTTATAATACCTAATGGAGTTGTAATGAAATACAATACAGACAGAGTAGAAGCATGTCATGTCATATATATTTCAGCTTATTATAATTGTATATCTGAGTTTTTATACTGTTAGTTGTAATGCATCTCTGTTTGTTGTTAAATATTTTGCTGATCATATTCATGTGGTGTTCTAGGGTGGTGTAATGCTCGAAGTGGCTGGGAAGTTGCCGGTATTGATTATGGATCCCTATACTGTATGGAAGCTCCACCTTTATTACAGACGCCAACAACACCTTATTTGCTTATTTTATGGGTGAATTTGCTTGAAGGGGAAAGGTTCGGTTAGTATATTTTAAAAAATTTTGAATATTTGTTTTGTGTTGTTCTGGATAATTATGTTAGATTGGTATTTGGCTAAATCATCCAGTAACTGAATCCATTGAAATAAGATTATTTGTTTTAGCACTTTCATTTTGAACATGATTTTTCAGGTTCTCCTTACGCGATGCAAGTGCCGCGCGAGATATCGTACGAAGACCTGCAGAAGTTAATGCTGAAGGAGATGTCCCAGGTGATAGCCGAGCGCGTATTGGAGGACTCGCAGGGAGCTGACATCTTCCGCGCGAGGATCGCCGAGGCGCATCGACCGCGCGATCCCGCTTATTTACAACCCGAGGTTTTTTGTTATTGCGTTCATTTTACAAAAGCGCATTCAACTTATCAAATGACCCTAATTTGCTCATATCTTAAATCTATTTTCGTTTCAGATACCTATCATAGATACCACTATGACAGTTTTTAGATCTTGCTAAGTATTTTGCGAATTAGTTTCATTTGCATATATTTACAAATTGCGGTATAGCATGGAATGGTATGTGCGACTAAAAGCATTTCCTGAAACGAATGTAAATGACTTACATGCCTAGTAGATCCTTATGCTCCTATACATGCCTAGTAGTCTCTCATATCAGCCTTGTAAATGAGGAAAGACCTTGTGTATAAACAATCATACTGCTCAATCGGAGTCTAGTGCATAATTATTCAGTCTATATGGTTTATAGTATGGAAGTCATATACTTTATATATAGAGTTGATTTCAACTTACAAAGATTACTTTCTTATTAATATCTTATTAGGATGCTAGAAAATATGTATTGAAGTCATCCTTAATAGTACTCAAATGCTGTTCATTGAGGTGTATGTTATGAATCTTTAACAACAGGAAGAAGCAGTCTTCTGTGACTGTGCTAATGAAATTGTTTTATTGAAAATTCAGCTGCCGCATCCACTGTTTGCTCTAGACGTAGAGCAGGCGCTGTGTGCCCACGACAAACATCCGCACCTTCGCCTCGAACTGCTATGGGATCCCGTGCACAGGGACAGGTATGTGTTAAATTTTAATGAGAGCTCTCGTTTTGTTCAAATATATGAAGGATATCGAGTAAGAGCTGGGCTCAGCTCAACAACATTGGGCACTAGCGTTTGTTTAGCTTGGGTTTATTCATGTCCTGTTCTGTTTAGAAAAACACAATTTGCGATAAGCGAACGCCGCAAGGCTATTACAATAATGCGTGTTGTTCGTTCGTTGCGACGCAGCATCATCCGGTCGGCGGGCGAGGCGTGCGAGGTGCACGTGTCGGCGGCGGGCGCGGGCGCGGCGCCGCTCACGCTGCACGCGTGCCTGGCGCACTACACGCGTGCCGAGCACCTCGCGCAGGAGGATGCCTGGAGGTAATGGGGAATATGAACACTCATCACGCGATTTAAGGAAATATAAAAACAAAATCGATTTTCGTCAGTAAGGTTGCCATAAAATGTGTTTAGGTCTTGAGCCGTTTGACACATACTCATTTAAATTGATAGTGACTCTTAACTTTAGCCTCATTTGGTCTATTGCATTTTCTATATGGTAAACTAATTTAATTGTTTTTAGATGTCCACAGTGCCAGAGGTACATGCCAGTCGTGAAAACGCTCGGTCTATGGTCGCTTCCAGATGTTTTAGTAATACACTTGAAGAGATTTCGTCAGTAAGTATCCGGACTTATACCATGCGAAATCCTAACTGAAATTGTTAGTAAATTAATATTTACCTTTGTTCTAGACAAGCAAAAGGGCGAACGAGTACGAAATTAACAACGATGGTCGAGTTCCCATTAAACGACTTCGACATGACGCCGCATCTCGTTCGACGAAACACCACAGTCGTGGAGTCGCCGGGTCATTCTCGTTCGCCGAGAAGAAGGCATTCGAAACCTTCCGTTAGTAGTCCGCACGAGAACATGTATGACCTATATGCCATATGTTATCATCACGGTGACGACTTGGAGACCGGACACTACACGGCAGCCTGTAAGAATCCATACGACGGACACTGGTACAAGTTTGACGACTCCAGGGTGTCATTAGTGGACGATGACAATGCGTATACTGAACTCGTCAACAACACTGCCTACATGCTGTTTTATAAGCGGAAAAAGCCTAACGTTATACATTCGTGCTCCACCGATGATAATGGGCACTGGGCTTTACGCATGCCTAAATATGTCAAGCCGCCGGGCGAACCTCTGAATGAACTCACCGAATCGAAAGAGGAGAACGTCGAAGGATCCAAGCCCGAAACACCAGAGAGGGAAATAAATTCTGAGTCGGATGTCACAGCACCGAAGTTGAGTCCAACCTTATCCAGAAGCGTTCCGAGCTTACCGGACGACGGCGCGCACGAGGTCACGACACCCACTCGACCGATCGTCAGTGTCGCACGTAACACGACGTCAATAGTCCAATCGCCGACGCACCGGCGACCGCTGATCGTCGAGGTGAACGGGAACATACTCAACGACGATTCGAGCGAAAACGATTACGAAAACGAATCGAGTGCACCGATAGAACCCTACATCCACAAGGATGTTCACGTTAATCCTAAAATGACGCCCGTGGACAGCAGGCGGCCGCGGTCCGTCGACTACCCCGCCAGGAACAGCACGTCACCGTCTTCGAGGGATTCCAACAGGAACTACGAGAGCTCCCCATTGGTCGCCAGCATCAACGGCGTCGAATACCACCCCACCACTCAAGACTTGATGTTGTCGATGTTTCAAGAGTCTAAGTTTATCGTTCCGAGACACAATAATCACGTCAATCCAGAATCTCATAGAGCAGGTGAGACATGTATGACATGAATATGTATCATAATAGTAAATGACAAATCTAGTTGATAAGCGATAGCAGGGTATCACTGCAGAATTGTTACATTTATAGATTGTTGCCAGGACATCTTGTACGGGAGGTGTGGTGGATATACTATAACAAGTGTAGTTACTCAGATTTGGAAGCAAATCTAAATCTAAATTTGGATAATGATTTTATTGTGACAGTACACCATGGTTACCATTATACAAGATATCGAAGTGTTGTTGATCAAAATAAGTGGTCCGGGAAATCATGTTGTTTATCCCTAAATGCAATTCGTGAATGAATTTCAATTCAGATAATGGTGAATTTTAATTCGTATTCGATACAAATTGAATTGCACGTTTTGTTTCAGGCGAAAAGTCATCAGTCTGGAAAACTCGAATATCCACATGAGGGCTGCTAGCGGGCACCTTTGGTGTATCACATTTGCGTTATATGCTTTATTTATTTTACAGCTTAACTTAGATCTGAGGCTTACATGTTCACAGTTAATTTATATTACTACATGAATATAATAATTTTACAATAGTATGAGGACGGATAGATGTAAAGAGATCACAATCCACAGGTTACTTTATATTCATGCTGCTGTAAATTAGGTGACAATTACAAAGTTTGTTATATGTCACAATTAATCATATCATAATAACAATCGGCCCACGAATATTGTAATCTTAGAGAAAATTCAAATAGAAAAATCTCTTGTATTAATAAAATTCATGCAGCAAAAATAATTTTGATTGCAAAATTCAAAAATGCTACATGTGAATTCCGTGTACAATTGATTCGTTTTGCATTATCAACCTTTAATGAGAACCGTGCGACGGAACGGACGATCCCTTGCAGTGTTTCTAAGTGTGTGTGAGTAGAGTTGTTTACATCACATGTATAAATACATGATAATGTATATTACACAAAAATATGGGTACAAGTGTAATGTCGAACAAATTCGTTTGGTGGTACATTACATCGAGTGTTAAACAATTGAACCTCTTGTCCAAATATTTAAGGTGAAAACGTGTATTCAAGAAATAATTACGAATAGATTAAGATTAAAGCATTAAAAAGATTTACAAGACGGGCATTGCCCATGTCGAGAAATCAGAAATCTAAAAAATATTGTGTTATAATATTACTTACCACATCTTTTGCGTTATCTATTCATTTAATTTTCAAGCGAGACGTTGGCCTAAATTAAAGGATTATTATTTCAAAATCATGCTTACAAGATAGGTGTATGTAAACCACGGGTGGGGTAAATGGATTGGAGGCAGTAATCGATAAAAAGTAGAAATTATAAATGTTGATGATTTCAAAGTTTTAAACGGCCCCAACATTTTAAAAAAAATCCTGATAATATTATATCATGTTCTTTTATACTTCGGAGTCGTAAACGTATCAAAGTGGATTTCAATTTTATCATACATCTTCCGCCTTATGTATAATAAAATGAGATTTAAAAAAGCACTATTAAATTCTTTTAATCTCTACGCTTAAGCGACAGTATATCTGAGAACGAATTATCGAAATATTTCAAATTTATTATCGCCCTCTTGTGGGGTTTTCGGATTAAAACCAATAAATACTGCCGTGCCCGAATCTAACGGTCTGCTTGTCGGTCGGTTCCCCGCGCTACTGCAATGAAACATGTCAAATTTGTCGTACATTGTTGTGGTGTATAATATTGTAAAATTTGTACATTGACTGTACATAAACAGCACATACAAATTATTTATCGTATAATACCACACTTGTGCCTTGGCTTTAGGGAAGTTGTGATTAAGAGGTAATGAATAATACGAGTTGCGGACGTGCACAACTGTATAAATAAATATTTGTATCAAATACAATGATAGATGTATTGTAATGGTAACGGGGTATGTTTTATACCGGAACGATACAATGTAGTACACAAGTTTTGATACCCATGTGATATGTTATATAACGATTGGCAGATTCTTCTTTCGATTTTAAGCATTAGTTTGTCATTTATTCAGTAATGTATATATTTCGCGAGGTTATGTATAATTTGTTTTGCAGTTGATCGTAACAAAGTGTATACATATTATATATAAAGCCTATATATAGGTTAGGTATATAGGACACGTATTTTTTAAATTAATTTATTGATTTGTACCAAATGATATTGAGGTTTGGATAATAAAAGTTCATTTTATTTATAATGTGAGTCCTCCGTGTATCGAGTTGTCCGCGTGGCTTTAAGAACACCTCAAAATGATTTTAATAAATTTTACTGATACTAGATTTTAATAAAAGACAATTATTATAAGCGCAACATTACTACGGTAGCTAGATGACGAATGTACACCTGTGACCTGTATAATATAAACCATAGATATTAATTCTGATTTTACATCTATGTACCCAAACGTTGGAAGGAGAATTTTTTTCCTTCGGTTAAGCGTTAGATATTAAATAAATATAAAGGAACTAAGAATATATTGATCTTGTGTTCTCGTGAACTGAACGAAACTAAACATATATTTTTGTTTAGTTTTACTTATAAGAGATTCATTGAAATGTCACATGCTGATATACTGTTAAAGGTTTATTCAAAAATTTATCGACGTGAGAATGTTGCTCCGCAATAGTGAGCGCAAATCTGTTTTAGAAAACGTATTTACACTAAACTGTTTTGTGTATTATATTATTTATATTGTTTTATTTATATTATTAAGGAATATAAAACTGTTGAATATCAAACTCGCCTATGGTATGAAACTTTCTATAGAAAAACCCAGTAAATATTATAATTCGAGAAACGTGACTAAATATTTTTATTTAGTGTTCGTTGACTGGTTTACATTTTATATGAATTGGAAGATGTCAGAGTGTACCTATTCAATCTTATTTTTTTATAATCGGCGTATAATCTGTACACGTTCAAGTAAACTTTCATATTTATTTTTATAAAATACCGTAGTTGCCACGTACACCCGATTATATCCAATTTCGTTCGTTGTTTTAATTTAAATGTTTATTTTTAATTGATCACGTTATGTTGAAATATAAGTGTTATGTGCACCTTGATCTTGTTTTTTTTTTTACTTTCATAGTTTAGTAGAACCCGGCTCTAATAAAAAAATCACGATGCATTGACCAGAAACATTTGCACTGACCTGCTTAATTTTGTCTACAATTTCGAAATTTTATTTAATGCGAAAATTTACTTTATAAATTTTAATAACTGTTATTATTGTTTTCTAAATAAAAATAAAACAAAATAATTACTATGACACAATATTGACTGATCATTTGTCTAGTCTATTTTCTATATATAATATATATTGCCTATATCAATTTAATCGAGTCTTTGTACTTATTGTATGTAAGCTGTTGACCGAAAACTGTTTTGCATAAATAAAAATGGAATCTCAAAGAATCTTTGCCTGTAATTGTGTTATTTCAACTGCTATTTTTTTTAAATATAACTCATAGTAAAAAGCAAAGGTATCCGACATCGTCTTTCTTGCTGTTTCTGATCTCTGGTTTCATCTATTGCGTATAGAATTTTAATACAGTTTACATCAATGACTTTGTTGCGTCTACAAAATACAGAGAAAGGCTCAGGAATGTAATTTATATAGGTTTAGTAAGGCTACCATTCTTTTAACATCCCACTGTTGGGCGTAGAGTACACAATAGGCTGCTCGACGGATTCTCGGATATACAATTTAACGATCAAGCGCTTTGCTCAAAATGTGTTTTTCATAGCATACTACGGGTATGTTGTTATATTAACCCGCCTTATTAAAGACTGTTTTAAAAGTCCATACAAGGTGTCCAATATTTGATTGAAGCTAAGGAAGTGTATAGCTTACCAGTTTAATATTAACTTTTTAAAGTGCCCATAATAATCCTACAGTAACCTACAGTGAACATGGACTATAGTGGCTAAAAGTAATTAGGTCTGTCTGCGTTTATTGATTCAGCACACATTAAAACTTAGTATGATTCATTCACTTCTAATAATACAATTAAATAAACTTATTTTTAATATCAGTGACAGCTGATGAAGTAGGTATAGACTTCAGGTGTTAAATATTTAAAAATTACAACTGACGTACGAATGTAATTCGCTGATAGGTAGGGAGCGTTGTATGTTTGGGGCACTGTCGGCCACCATCTTTTTTTGTGCACGCGGTCACTGGGAGCGTTTACCGACAAATCACAACACATTCAGTTCTTGTTGAAGAGTGTAATTCAAAATGCGTTACAACAAGTTATAGCTGCGCAGACGCCATTACATTTTCTAGACAACTAGTGTTGTGTGTTTTATCTAGTGCTGTGCCATTGTGGCACGCTACACCACCCCCCCACGGAGAGAGACAAGTTAGTCTCTAAATAACTTAAATCTAACACGTCTGCCAGACCGTGTGGTATATGGCGGAGGGTTGTTGATTTCCGGCTGTACTGCAGGTGCAAGAGCCGGCTTGGTAGTGTGGGTGGTGATGGGATCTGCAGGTGAGGCAGGGGACGCAGGTGATGCTGCATCGGGGTTAGCGACCGATTGCTCGATGTACGCAGGCTTCACCCGATCGACGCTCACGGCCACTTTCCTGCCTCTGACGTTAAGCGTCAGTGTTTTTCCGTCGTTGGCCCTCTCTATGATGTGATATGGGCCGCTGTACGGCGGTTGCAGTGGACGGCGGACAGCGTCTTCTCGCAGGTATACGTGAGAAGAGGTGGCGAGGTCTTTAAAAATAAAGGTTGTTGGCTTGCTGTGTCGAGAAGCAGGGACAGGTCGGATGTTCGACATGTGTCGCCTTAGTGCTACAACAAAATCAGCTGGATCTTCTATCTGCACAGGGGCAGCCGAGGAAACCAGTAGCTCGCCAGGGAGACGCAAGGCCTCGCCATAAAGCATCTCAGCAACCGAAGCTTTTAAATCTTCTTTAAAGGAGGAACGCATTCCAAGCAACACGATAGGCAAGACGGTGAGCCAATCGCCGCCATGGCACATAATGGCTGCCTTTAGCTGGCGATGGACCCGCTCAATCATACCGTTTGCCTGAGGGTGGTAGGAAGTGGTTCTGACACGCTTCGTGGCGAAACTCTGCATCAACCGTCGGAACAGGTCAGACTCAAATTGAGTACCCTGATCAGTTGTAATGATGGAAGGTACGCCGAAACGGGAGATCCATTCTCGAACGAATGTTTCCGCCACCTCCTCAGCTGTAATGGTCTGCATGGGCCATACTTCAGGCCACCTGGAAGTCCTGTCAATTGCAGTCAAGCAATAACGGTACCCTTTGCAGGGAGGCAGGGGTCCAATGATGTCTATGTGGACATGCGTAAAACGACCTGAGGGAGTGTCGAAGTTGCCGAGAGGAGCCGTGTTATGTCTCGTAACCTTAGAGCGCTGACACGCGTCACAGGTACGAGCCCACTCCTTGCAATCCTTATTCATGGACGGCCAAACGTAGCGCTCTGCTACAAGGCGCGTCGTAGCTTGAATGCCGGGATGGCTCAAGCTGTGCAGCTTATTGAAGACAGTGCGCCGCAGACTCAATGGAACAAAGGGTCGGGGCTTGCCAGTCGAGAGGTCGCAGAATAAGGAGACGCCAGTGCCAGGTACGCTAACTTTGGATAGCTTAAGGCTAGAAGTGTTCAGCAGTAACTGGGTTAATTCCTCGTCCGCTTCCTGAGACCGAACAAGAGCCTCGAATTCTTGTTCCAGGGAAATCGACTCGACGCGAGACATCGCGTCCGCGACGACATTGTCTGCGCCTTTTATGTATCTTATATCAGTTGTAAACTGACTGATAAAAGATAATTGATTAAGCTGTGCTGGTGGGAGCTTTTCGCGGCGCTGTACGAAAGCGTAGAGCAGCGGTTTGTGATCGGTAAAGATCGTCGCGTGTTGGACCTCTAGGATATACCGAAAATGCTGGACACTTTCGTACACCGCTAAAAGCTCTCTATAATAAGCAGGCCACTCAGACTGCTTAGGTGTCAATTTTTTGCTAAAGAATGCAAGAGGAAACCACTTGTCATTAATCATTTGCTGAAGGCACGAGCCGATATGTATGCTCGACGCGTCGGTAAACAACCCGAGAGGGACGTCGGCGATGGCGTGGTGCAGCAATGTTGTTTCAGACAGGCCTTTCTTGCACTCTTCAAACTTCTGTAAGAGCTCAGGTGTCCATGGATATGGTTTAGAACCTTTGCTGTTAGTAGCGACCAGAGCGTCTATGAGCGGAGCTTGAGATTGGGCGGCATGGGGGATGAAACGGCGGTAATAATTTAACATGCCGAGGAATCTCCTCATGCCTTGCACAGTTTCAGGGGGTGAAAAATCCAGTAACGCTTGAATACGGTCCTGCGGGGGACGCGTACCATCAGCACTAATATGGTAACCCAGGAATGTAACCTCACCAGCACCCAGGACACACTTGGATGGGTTGATAACCACCCCATACTCCTGGAGGCGCTTGAATAGGATGTGAAGGTGTTCCTTGTGAAGAGACTCGTTCTGTGAGAAAACCAAGATATCGTCGATATAAGGAAAACAGAAATCGAGACCCCGCGTGACCTCATCGATAAAACGTTGGAAGGTTTGACCAGCGTTGCGCAAACCGAAGGTCATGGATGGAAATTCGAAGAGGCCAAACGGGGTAACGATGGCAGTCTTCGGAATATCGTCCTCAAAAACGGGAATCTGATGATAAGCTTTCACAAGGTCAAGCGTACTGAACACCTTGGCACCAGAAAGGTTATTCGCGAAATCATTAATATGGCGAACGGGGTACTTGTCAGGGACAGTCCTGGCGTTCAAGGCGCGGTAATCGCCACAGGGACGCCAGGTGTTGTCCTTTTTAGTGGTCATATGCAACGGAGAAGACCATGCACTTTTCGAAGGCCTCGCTGTGCCACAGCGTACCATGTCTTCGAATTCCTTCTTAGCAGAAGTTAACTTCTGAGGCGCTAAACGGCGAGGACGGCACGACACGGGAGGACCATCCGTAGTTTTAATATAGTGTACAGTGTTATGCTTAATAACCCTAGGTAAGCCGGGTGGTCGGGTAATATCCGGGAACTCGGCTAGCACTGAAGCAAAAGTGGAGTTTCCGACGACCACAGCTTTGACACTAGGCTGCTCATCATTAGTCGAGGTAGCGACAGAGCATAATCCGGTGCTGCTGTCGACCAGCTTTTTACTTCGGCAGTCGGGTAAGAGGTGATAATGCGCCAGAAAATCGGCACCTATTATCGCCTTCTGCACGTCACAGACTACAAACTGCCATACAAAATCACGACGCAGCCCCAGATTAAGACGTAGTGTAACAGTACCATAGGTTCTGATTTTGCTTCCGTTGGCAGCGCTGAGCTCATAATCGGAGTTTTCTCGACGACGAGGGAGCCAGTTGTGCGGGTAGCAACATAAATCGGAGCCTGTGTCAATAAGGAATTGACGTTTGGTAACCTGGTCGGTAATGAAGAGGCGGCGGCTGATGTTCGGGCAATCAGTTGCCGCCGCTACTGACTGCTTCTGGAGTTTTCCGACTTCCAGTCGCAAGGTGAAATGCACTTAGTAGCCTTCGTGCCGAAGCGCTTATGATACCAGCAGCGCTTGGTAGCAGCTGGCGAGGATGAGCGGGAAAATCTCTTATTACCATCAGAACGACTGCGAGAACGGCTACGATCTCTCGCGGACAGCGCTTGAACTTGTTTAGTAAGTTCCGCTATCTTCAGGGTCAGATCAGACGTAGTGTCTGATGGAGGAGGTACAGAAGTGGAGTATACGGAGCTTGTCCTGCCGGTAAAGTTGACCACCTTATCCGCTAGAACAGCTAACTTCTCCAAAGTTAAATCATCCGCTTGGGATATCAATAGCACCTGTAAGTCCTGAGGGAGGCGTCGCATCCACAGCTGACGTAGAATGTTTTGGTCTAAAGGTGAATCTCCAGCCAAAGATTTTAAATGCCGAAGAAACTGGGACGGCAATCTGTCACCGAGCTCCTCGTTACTAAGCAGCTGACTGACCCTCTTTTCAGGAGACATAGAGTATCTATCTATGAGTGCAGATTTTAATGTGTCATATTTCTTTCCAATTTCAATAGGGCGAGTGATTACATCCTCTATCTCCCCTGCTAGCCTATGATCTATTTTTCCAAGTACATAATTATACCTAGTTGTATCAGCCACAATACCAGAGATTTCAAATAGAGCCTCAACTTGGGCAAACCATACAGCGGGTTTATCAAGCCAGAATGGAGGAAGCTGTAAAGAGACCTTTTCGACTTCAGCCTGTACATTGGAGGAAGGATTCCTGAGCTTCTCCTCGAGAGCAGCTTTTTCAGCTAAAGCAGTCATCAACCTATCTGTCATACGAGCAAGCTCCTCTGCCATGATGAAATATACCACACAATCTAGCAGGAAAATGGAATATTAAAAACACAAAATGCAAAAGCAAAGACAAAAAATCTAACACACACAATACACCTATAGAACACAAAATACAATTATAAAACACACAATACAAAATGAAAAATCATGTACATCAAATATAAAATGATAAGAAAAAAGATATTATTTACATCCACCAAAATTAGTACAAAAAGGATAGATGAATGAAGTGTGTTTCCTCCGTGGGTGGTGTGTTCAGTCAACAAAATTATTATTGTACAAAATTATATTAAAACACAGTAAGTGCAACACAAAATTAGTATACAAACATGCACAGACATGCACACAAAATGGTAATAACTATTTTATAAGGTTAAAAAGGTTTTTAAGTTACTTAGAACAAAATATTAAAAATTATTAACTAAATGCAAAATAATTGTCCATTAAATCCACAGGGAGTTATTAAGGAAGGCACCAAGATGTATATTAGTATAACCACAAGATAGTTATATGAGTTTACACTGATTTTACACACACTGGGGGTCAATGAACTTTGGGGACGGGGAAAATTTCTTGAAAACTTCAGATTTTGATTAGAAAGTAAGTTGTGTTTCCAGGGGAGGTCGTAGGGAGTTAGTAAGCAGCGAGTACCTCGTATATGCGTAGCTCCACGCCTCAGTAGTACGTCGGCAGTAAGGTTAGGTATGGTTAGTACGAACCAAAAAACCAAGTGCAGCAGGCAAAGCGGGTGCAAACCATCACAACAAGCATGCAGTTGTCCAGACGACACGGTGTCACATCAGCATTCATGCAAACACGGCGATTGTCGAAAACAGTGAGACCGCGTGGTCACACACGTGGCATCACGTCGGGGTCACCAATTTGGGGCACTGTCGGCCACCATCTTTTTTGTGCACGCGGTCACTGGGAGCGTTTACCGACAAATCACAACACATTCAGTTCTTGTTGAAGAGTATAATTCAAAATGCGTTACAACAAGTTATAGCTGCCAGACGCCATTACATTCTCTCTGGCCAACTAGTGTTGTGTGTTTTATCTAGTGCTGTGCCATTGTGGCACGCTACATATGTATGGTATCACCGTAGTTTGAGTCAAGTACTAGGAGAAAGTGTTTCTTTGAGTCTGGGGTTACAGATGTAGGCGTCAGTCTTGGTCCGGCAGAGTGTATGTTAATAAGGTTTGAACTGTTGTAGGATTGTCGCGTATCCCAGGCAAGCACGTCAGAACATTCGACGTGTCTGAAATACACGTGATGCGTATCTGACCCGAGGAGGATAACTGGTTTCGTATTCTCACCAAACACTGAAAAAAAAAGAATTTCAAGAATGTCATTATTATTATCTTTTTTATAACAACACAATTCTGTATGTACGTCATAATAGTTGAATTCCTCGTAGTTGAAGACTTAGTGTTTGATGTTAAATCCTCTGCGGGGATCGGCCCTCGTAAATTTTTTCCTTAAATTTGTCCTATTGTTTTTCACGGTAAGGAGTTGAATTCAGTTACGGTTATTTTGATGTTTGAAAGTAAATTTTGGGCTTCTCTGGAATGTAGCAGACCAGTAGTACATAACTATTTATGTTTAGTCGATTGCAAGAATTTTTTTATAAACTTTGTAAGTGTAAATGGTTTCAACAATATAGCTAGACAATTTGTTTAGCCCGATTTATGAATGCATATATTTTATTTCTTGAATCTTTGGAATTCTACTGGGTGATACAAATCTTGTATTAGAAAATTTCTATTTAAAATAAGTGCAATAGAACCGTTAGAATGCTGTTTAAAACAGACTAACAAAGTTGCAACAGACTTGAGGTCGCTCGATGTGCAGGTATTCATTTGATCAGAATATATGATTTTTAGAAAAGCGCTACAATCTCTATTTTCTCTTTTTTAAGTAGGTTTTTTGTTCTCAGCCGACGCCTTTTTACACGTAGTTAAGCATGCATTCCACCGCGATCTCACCCGGTGGTACGTGAGACATGATAGTATAAGATGTAGGAAACAATTGAATGCTGAATGCTAATATTTACTAAATAGAATTTTATCAGTTTCTACAAGTACACTGCTTGGAATTGGACAATATAACCGCTGCAGTATTAAATACACACAAGTATAAATACTATAGTTACTATATTATATTATAGAGCAATGCAATTTATTGTTGAAAGTTATTTGCCTTGATTTTATCAATGGACAATGCTCGTTTCCTTTAACTTTGCCTACCTCTAAGAGTTGCGACAGAGTTCTTCCTTTTTAAAACAGCTGTGTCTAATTCAAAAACACCTTGATGATACAATCTGATGAGGATTAATACAGGATGGGCGAAAAACGGTTTCACCAAAGCAATTTGTGTGGCCACTGCTGGCGCACAAACCAACACCAACCATCCGGAGCTGGTGGACAGGTCATGGACAAGCACAGCACCGCGGGAAGCATCGGATACATATCTGCAAATTAAACAATTTTAACTTTATAAAGAAAAGCAATGAAACTTCTGGGAAAATTGTTACTAACCATTTGATTTTAGGATCCGTTTTATCCTTGCAATGCGATAAGGGATATCTAGAATATGGCAACGTTTATGCGTCATCTTAAATATGTTTAGACTTCGGTATAAATATTTATCTAATAGGTTAGGTACCTTCTTGATAGTTTTTAAATACGTCCAACATAGAATTTATACCTTTTGCGGATAGATTCTAAAAGTTCCGAATAGTTTTATTCATCACTTTGTCATCAAAAATCACATTTCAATTGATAACGCCTTAGTTGTATGATTTAGTAACATTAAGTACTAATTTGTTTAAAAAAGTAATTAAATTTTAAAATTGTTGTGGGAACGTGACTCATACTCGTATTATTTGACGATAATGAAACAAATGACCATAGTACTTAAGTATGTACCTATGTAGATGATGTACCTAACGAATAATAAACTAGGTACAAACGCAAAGTATTATCTTTATTTTTAAATTTAGCAGAGTATAAATCTATGTATCTTTTCTAATTACAGGATATATACAAATGTCATAGGTACCTAACAAGATAAGAACCAGTCGATTTTCTAATCTTGCTTTATAAATAAAAAACAAAACTTGTTCACTATGCTTAACATAACGTCTTACGTAATGTTGGTACCCTAAGTTTCTACACATTAATTAGTACTTTAAATGGTTACCCTATCGTGATATGTTCGGTGCATAATTTTCCATAAGAGTTATGAAGTGGCTGATTAGAAAATACAGATGCTTTTGTTAATTATACGTTAGGTTTTTGCTTCTTAGATTTAGTTATCAGTTAGTTTTGATCAATCAAAAAGGGTATTGATATTGGTGTTCAAAATGCAAGTGCTTATAGTTTAGTTATTCGATATATCGATATACTCACATGTAAGTTTTTCCTCCTATACCCTGTTCAATGACCAAGTTCTGCAGTTGCGAAGTGGGTTCGGTGAGCGAAGCCAGCTCTATATGTTTCGTTACTTTACTCAAGATAGAACTGATAACTACAACTTTTGGCGGACACGTGCATCTTGGCGACTGCGCTGTTTCAACAATGCCGATGTCCAAAACCCAAATATTGCCCTTTAAAAAAAAATTATATGGACATAAAATTCGGATTAAATTGGAAACGTTGTCATTATACATATGGATATCTAGATTTTACTAACAGTGCGAATAGTATCTCTCTCCTTTCTTATGTTAACTGCATAAGGAAAAATTCTCCGTATGTGGTTAACATAAGAAAAGATAGATCTGACTGTTTAATACGTATAGTTATTTCTTTACTGTCAATTAGCACATATCGTAAACGAGTTACATTAATTATCTCATATGTATATGTCTAATAAACTTATCTAAGTATCAAATGTGATTTAAATAAAATTTTGTTTTACATCTGGGTTCAGTGACATTTTATACATAAATACCTATAAGGAAGTAAACATAACGTGAATGGAACTAATAACAATTAGGTACGCAGTCGTAGGTATATAAAAAGATTACAGATAAAAACAGAGAAAAATGCGCAATGCAAGAATACATTTAACTGAAAACAGACAAATTAATACAATAATATATGGACGAAGATACCTGAAAACGGATATACATATTGTTTAATTTAATTTATAGTGTAAAAGATTTCTTGTACTTGTGCAAGAATACAATGTTCATGTCAAAGACCGTGGTTCCGCACAATATTAATTGTAAATATTGTTTATTCTAGAAAGTGGTGAGTTGGAGCTGTACGATAAGAAAATTTAAGGTGAAAACGGTTCATCGATATAGGAATGTAGGAAGCTCTACATAAATGCCTACCCTACGAAGTATACTACCTACCTACCTACCCTACGAAGTATACTACCTACCTACCTACCTACCCTACGAAGTATACTACCTACCTACCTACCCTACGAAGTATACTACCTACCTACCTACCCTACGAAGTGTACTTTGATGAAGATCCTGGGTAAAAGTTTCGATAAATACAGATTTTATTATTGATGAGGTTATATAAAAATGTTAACATATACCTATAGCTCCTGTTGTCTAAATGTGATATCGTAAAATTTAAAATATTTTACACCACCTATTGTTATCTAAGATTTCTGTATATTATTGTGTTTGATCTAAATTCGCTCCTCAAGATATTTGCACTTTTTTTCACAACAAACAGGCTAATTTTAATATCTATTTTTATTTAGCTGTGTTGGGTGTCCTCAAAGAAATGATTAAATATGCTTCCTATACGTTAAACTTTACAATCCAAAGCTTTCATCGACATGTCACATGACGACATTGTTGCTTTGGGTTAAGGTTTTATTGCCTAACAAATAGGTATTCGATTCGGAACGAGATATATTGTTGCTTATTTAAACTTGATAGCATGTTGTCAATATTGAATGATAGCATAATGATAGTCTATGAAAACAATCTGTTACATTTGAAATCAGCGAAAATGTCTGAGCTAAATGTAAAAAGACTGAATATTATTTTCTTACAAAGGTTCATTTATTGTGTATTGGCTCACTTGTTTATTATTTAACTTTATTAAATCGTTTAAAGGGAATAAGGAGAAAGAAGATAGGTACGTGTACTAGGCGATGCGGCTACTTGTACTTGTAAGTTAAAGTATAATAACTTTAACTATTAACCCATCACACCAGGTCCGTAAAAGAATAGGCAGAAAGCACCAAGTGCCAAATATCTCTAACCTTAATAACATGAAAATGTTTTATTTATTAATATATATTTAACCTTATCTATTTTACGCAAAAAGAATGTTCGATAACGGATCATATTCTAAATAAACGTTAGCAATACTTGGCGTACATAATTATCACGATGTAACAGGATGTTTAAGACATTCAGTAAATGTTGTTGCAGGAATGCATAATATATTGAGTTATTTATTGTAAACAACAAGGTTAAAGATAATGGTAAATTTAAAATTTAAGCCAAGTGTTTTTATTTAATTTGAAGTAGGTTTACAATCTACTTCTAGCAATCTAAAGTAACACTTCTAACAATGACTTGAGGAATACTGCTAATATTGTAATCCCTACTAATAATGTAAATCTGAATGTAAGTTTGTTTGTTACGCTTTCACGCGAAAACTACTTACCCGATCATGATTAAACTTTGTACACATATTCTTGGAGGCATTAGAAGAAACAAAGGATACTTTTAAGAAAAAGAAAATATTTTTTAGGTTTTGTCCGCGACTTCGTCCGCGTAGAATAGCAACTTTGGGCAGCATTTTAATTTCCTGGGATAATTTTATTGCAAAAGACACTATTCCACACGGACGAAGTCGCGGTCGAAAGCTAGTAACTTATAAAATAATTGCAAGCAAGTGACAAGTCACAATCCTAGTAGCTAAGTTGGAATACATTCTGTCAATATGTCATGTTGCATATTAATTAAAACTAAATTGCTTTGTAATTCCATGTACACGAAGCGTGTCAGGTTTGCAAGGACAGAGATATTTGGCAATCGGTGCTTTCTGTCTACCCCGTTCGGAACCTGGTGTGATGTTATGTATGTATGTAATTCCATAAATATTGTTGTGCAGAAAATTATTAGCAAATGTATTTATTTTGGCTTAACACTGGCTGTTTGACAGTATATAAATACTTCCGTAAGGTCGGTAAAGGTAAATGCTTTAAACTATTCCAAAAACGGGTGCTAATTTATATATTAAGTACTCAAAAATATTCGGGTATGTGATAAGATCGATCGGAAGGAAGGCTTAACAAAAGTCTATAAATATGAATACAGGTACATACTCCATTATAAAGTAGATTAAATTAAAAAAGAATTATAATTATTTCAAAATATTCAACGAGACGGTTAAAAATCTATATCTCGTGGTCAGGTCGTCACTAACCAAATGGTCGAGATGGAAGTCGACGGCGTTTTGCAACGCGCTGCAGTCGGAAACGGTGTGCGTGGCTACACTCGGGAACGGCTGCAATTCAGCCCCTCGACGGCCGCGCACCAGCAACCACACGGTTGCTAGTACTCCATGTTTCAACCTAAATTTTGTAAGCGATATTATGTTACAGAAGAGTTTTTAATAGAAAATACAAATAACATGTACAGTACAAATTATTTGAGTATTAATACTGAGGTAGATTTATAGAGTCAAAAGATTTCTATAAAAGTCCCATCAGAATCGGATTGGCCGTTCTGAAGTTTATGCCGGACAGACTGACAAAATTTTAAAGACAACCTTTAACATCTGACAAAGTATAAATAAGGTTTTTAACTTTTAAACAACGCAATTAAAAAGCAGCTTTCAATAACCAAATGCATTCGAATCGGTTAATTCATTTAATTAGGTAGGTTCGTATTATAAAAGATATGGGTACTTTGATTATATTAAAAATTCTTAGCTATTCAGATTTTACTAACGTTCCGGAGGAGAGTTGAATTTAAAACCCTTTTTGTGATCCTTATTCTGCATATAATTGCAGTGGTTACTTTTAAAATAATTACGGCGTCTGCAGGTCGGGTATTACTGTAATGCACTTATGTCGCAATTAATATTAAACGATTTCAATGTAATATATTTTTATTGAAATTAAAGTAGGTCGAAACGAGCCTCTAAATGTACAATCCCCACACAGTGCCAATATACTAACTTACGTAATTGTAGTGATAGCATTTCGGTACGGAGTGTATACAAAATATGCAATGAAATATAATGTATATTTCATTCCGAAATTTTTATTGTTCCACTACTGGACTCGGGACTGCTCACACAGTGACGAGGCTTTAGACCTTAGTCTCCGCGCCGACCAAGTCCAGATTGGTAGACAATAGACATCACACATTTCAGAAACGTAATACCTTTTTATATCGTTTTAAAGGGTAAAAATTCAACATAAGCCGGTGTTTTCGCCAAGGCAATTCGGTACCTTACGAAAGTTCTCCCCTCATCAAAAACGAAAGATTTTCTTTCAATTGAATATGAAATGTAAATAATAATATTTATTTTATTTTTAAGTTATGAAACGCACTTAAAATGTAAGAGGTACAGGCGAGCATTTGAATCTAGATTCCAGGAGTGGGAGACTAAATTTTAAATCACTAGACTGTACCTACTTTTTTATTTTCATAACGAAACAATATAAAATATAATGAAATCACATGACAATTATACCATTCTTATGACTTCCTTTAAGCAAGCGTCATATCACAACTCTAGCCGTTAAAGTTGGAATAGTGTACGGGCAATCTGTCTTGTAAGATATGAATTAAAATAATATTGCTTATAAGGTGGATTAATATGAATTGGAATACCTGGGCGTTATTACGTAGATATCGTCCTTAAGACTTAAGGCTTTAATGGCAATTACATTTTCTCGTACATACTGGCCAGTTTTCATCCACATCTCTGCACTGTGTTCACATTCAATGTGCAGCGGACCCCCGCTCCATACTATGTTGTTTGCGTGTCCATCAATTTTTATCATATTTAAATAAAAAATTGTAAATCTCAAGAGGTTTTGTTTGTACCGTAACATTTTTATGGTAACACTTATTGGCCCGTGTTGCGCGCAAACTGGTTGTATCGAAAATACGAATATGGCATTGTTGGAAATTTACTGCAGCGTTCTGACAGAAGCCGAGTTTCAAAAATTATGCATCAGCACATTAAGTGTAAATCACATAAACATATATATACTTTTATACATATCTTAAGTAACTTGAGTGCTTTTAAACTTAAAGATAAAGGATGGTGAGTTACTTAAGTGATCACAATAGTTCACAATCACGATAATCTATACTAATAATATAAAGCTGAAGAGTTTGTTTGATTGTTTGAACGCGCTAATCTCAGGAAATATTGGTC